>JACXIL010000210.1:504787-735652 GCA_014737365.1 Bombus soroeensis
GATTAATTGGGGTTCGATAAACAGATTGCAGGACCCTTTTACATTTTGACTGGTATTGGTATAAGTAGCCTTGATACAAAAATATTTTGAATTTGAATACATAAAAAACAAAATAAAATTCATTATATTATTCTCTTAGTTTTAGTTTTAGAAAGTCATTACATCATAACATGAAGTAGGAATTTTAAAATAAAACCGTAAAATCAATCAATTTGACTGGTGTGGTTGTTCTAGTGTTAGCATCTAGCGATCTAGCGATCGATCCGGAATTTTCCTGATAACTGATATCTTCATATCGAATGATACGCAGTAAAAATTTAAAAAACGTGTGGCAAGTTGTAGAAAACGAGGAAACTGGTTAATTGGGGTTCGATAAACAGACTGCAGGACCTTTTTACACTTTGACAAGTACCAATCATTTTGACTGCTATTGGTATAAGTAGCCTTGATAGAAAATTATTTTCAGTTTGAATACGTAAAAAACAAAATAAAATTCATTATATTATTCTTCTAGTTATCGTTGCGAAAGTCATTACATCATTGCGGAAAAAAGATATAACATGAAGTAGGAATTTGAAAATAAAATTGTGAAACCAGTCAATTTGACTGGTGTGGTAGTTCTAATGTCAAAGAAACTTAAAGAAACACATAATAATAATAGGAATAGTTTCTCGACAGGTAGATGGGATAAGATAAACACAGACGTCAATTTCGTTTGTGTAAATGGAAGGTTCAATTTTTCACGCTTGATTTCCATAGAATTGCAAATTCTGAATATAAAAGCGTTAAGCTACGTTTATCCTGAAGCTTACCGCTTCTGAGATATTTGACTTGGTTCGTCCTATGACGTTCGTTTTGTAAACGAATGGTGCGAGAAGTACAACAATGCTACTTTGTCCCTGTTATTTGTTTATGTTTGAAGAATGTACTGTGTCCCATGTACGCGCGTCTTTCTACGCGTTTTATAAGGAGAGCGATAGAACAGACGAAGTCAAATATCTTGGAAGCGCTAAGTTTTAGGATAAAGGATACCTTAGCGCGTTTATGCTCGGAATTTTCTGTTCATTTTCATCGAAATCAAGCGTAAAATATTGGACGTTCCATCTAAAGCAAAGGAAAGGTTCTTAAAAAATTATTAATTAAAAAGAAATTATTAATATCATTACCTTGCTGTGTATGCTTTAAGCTCTAAGACTTTCTTAGGTAACATTTTCGCGTATTGTTTGGAATAACGAAGGTGTTTCAGGTGCGCGGAGTTCATGGGACACGCTGGATGCATGTACAGGGTGTCCCTAAAATCGTGGTGCAACATTCCAAAATCGAAAGTAGGTCGAAGAAAAGGAACAACGCTTTTTCATTTAAGGCTTCGTTTTCGAGAAAAAAAGAAAGAGTTGGAGAAGTTTCGAGATATGAAACTGGTGTTTCTGCTCGTGTTTTTTTCGCGTTGTCAAACATGGCCAATGCCACGACGTGCTTCCTGTTATTGCTGTTATTTACTTCCGCGATATCGGGCGTGTACTGTTACTTTCTTCTACTCCAATTTTATTTGAATGGTTTCCTTTGGTTAACGTAACAAACGTTCGAAATGTTGACTATGTTGCTGGATACATAGCTGCACCCTTCGAACTAAATTATCACGCGCTTCTTCTAGCGAATTACGCGTATTTTTTAAATCTTCGAAAGTCGAAACGATGTTTGCTTTAATTCTTCAACGCTGTTATCATTCTTGGAGTACACTCTGGATTTAATAATAAAAAAACGAGCAGAAACAGAAGCTTCGTGCCTTGAAACTTGCAATTAATATACGTTATTTTTTTCGAAAACAATACTTTTCTTAAACGAAAAAATATTATTCCTTTCTTTCGACTTATTTTTCAATGTACGTTTAACAACGTACATCTGTATATTTAATTTATATAAACTGTAAATTGCACTAAAAGGTAGTAAAAATTTTGTCATCTTCTCGGTAAATTAGTTTCTTTTAAATTTGTACTGCTTACAAATTCTTGAATTTTTCTCCATCATTGCCTTTTATTATTTTTTACTTTTTGTTTCTTATTTGGTTATTATCTTATAGTAGCTTGTATTTTTTTTTATTATTTGTTTATTAAATGTTTCTTTCCTGTAGTGTGCTCGCTTCGTGTCTTAACATTAATATAATATGTATTACATATTCTACTTATCACGTTGAGTAATAAGTTTGTTTGTATTTCATGAAAACTTTATTACGCGCTTTTATTATCGTACTTTTACACGAAATCTACACGTAAAATGTTTTATTTTTCAAACATGGATACTTTATCAGATTTTTACATTTGGAAGAGGGCAAAGTTTTAATATTTTCTTGCGTAATACAACAACCGGAATTGATTATTTTAAATTTATTACACTTTTTACGCGATAGTGACATCATGAAGATTTTTATATTAAATGTTGTGATCTTTTCCGTATCATTTATAAGCGTTTGAATAAAGCGAATAGATTTAAAGAAGGAAATTTGTAGAATAAAAATTAAATAAACATTTTAGAAATTTTATGAAACCAAATGTATTTATCGATAATGTTGCATTAAATTCTCTATTCTTTTGCATTGATCAATTTCAATCCAATCAAACATTGATCAACAACATCAATATTAATATTAACGTTACTTTTCATTTATCGTGCTATTATATCGTGGATTTTTGACCTCGTTTTGACAATGTCTTTCGTACTACATGGAAAACATAATAAATTTAAAAACGTTCATGATCTCGTTATCGCGGAGAAATCATAGGAAAATATAAAAAACTTGATCAGGCCACCGTACTGCGTATAGAAAATAACGAGACGCAAGAAACTGAGCACGTTGTATATGCGCAAATAGCGAATTATAATTCCGCTAAATAATTCTAGGAAAATTGATTTCTTTCGATTGAAATTTCTTGATCTGCGTGGAAACATGTTCGACACTTACGATTTAATAATAAAAGTTCTTACTCCTTAATCGATTGTGCTACCAACGTTTTATGGGAGTACGAAACAACGCGCATTGTGCGCGTGAATGCAAATTATATACTCGGCTCTCGCGATAAAATTCACTGCCTTTTAAATTACGCGTAATTAAGTAGCTGGCTTTTTCTACTTCATTGCTGACCGAAGTAAATCAAATATTGGCGTGCGGAAGTTTTGAATTTGAAATAACGTTTAAGCAAGAATTTCACGGCAAATTGATTTCAAATCTTTATCATTTTTTAAGTTAAATAACGTTTCGCTACGTAAAGAGAGAGTCTGTAACCAGCCGAAGTTTAAGCAAATGTAGTCTAATATTCCTTTTGTGTTCAATTATAAAGTTGAAACTGTATATCACAAATTTTTAAGAAGTAAGCTGATAAGTTTGTCGTAATTTACAAAAGTTTTTTTTTTATTCAAAGTACTTTAACCCTTTGCACTCCTATGTCGAGTATGACTCGACATCAGTTTTTATCTCAGGAGCTCCTTTGTCGAGTCTCACTCGACATTCTTTCATCTTTTTTTGTGAAACGTGCGAAAGAAAACAAGGATTGCATCCTGGAAATTGTTACAACATATATCTGTCACGTTTTATTTAGTTGCCGCGTTCGGTAGCGTTAATTGACGTTAAGGTAACTGGCAATCAGTTTCACTTTCGGCTAATCTGCTATGTGCAGGAATACTGGCACGAGAGAGGATTAAAGTTGTTCGAAAATAATTATCGAAATATAACAATTTATTTAAATCTTACTTGCTTCCAATATTAACAGTTGACTAACAGACTCTTCGGTTAACATGATAATTTTAATTCTTCAGTAGACAAATGATAACTGACTCTCTTATAGACTAACTCTTTGGTGGACGGTTGGCAAAATGATATTAACTGACTTCTCTGAGTCGTTACATTTATTTATAACTGTCGGAGATGAAAAGACATTGGTCTTACTTTTGAAAATGTTTGGGAAGATCCCCAATGTTTGTTCAAATTACCGACTTTGTTTACAATTCAAACTGTCTTAATGTCATTATAAAACATAGATAATTATAAAAACATAGCTAGCTAAACGTAGCTATAAATTTATCGCAAGATATAGTTTATAGCAGCTTTAACTGCCTTTTACTTTAAATACTGTAAACACGGTTTCAAATAAATATTTTAAATTGCCTTGATTGAAATTACCAGTTATTGCCTACCAAAATGTTTCGAATCACGGGTTGTTATACACTTAAAATATACTTATATACACTTAAAAATTACAAAATACAACAATAGTGTGAATAAAACTGGTATTTAAGTCAATTTGCTTCTTCCTTTATTTATTTAAATTGTCTTATTTCTTAGTTAAACTAAATTTCAAATAAAACACTTAAAAGCGTTGGGAGCTGCTGGTAACGAAATTGAAATAAAATTTGGAATGCAAAGTGTTAACGTGTTCTCGTTGCATTGTCTCCCTCGTTACGAAAGCTTTTTACGCAGAGTCGTCGATCCATCGTACATCTTTTTCGTAATAGCGCTTCATTAGTTTTGAATAATTTTTCCAAATTGATCTTCTTGATTTTATACAATTTTTCTTCGTTTACTTATCGACTTTGTCTCGCACTTTTTCCATCTAAATCTCAAAGGATGTACGAGATACAATTAGAAACAAAGGGATGTAAATAACAGTCTCAAATTTTCTGCCGATGGCATGAACAGCTAATTAAATCGTTGAGAATTATGTTATAAATAGTTCAAATGACCCAATTGAAAGTTATGTAATAGTGTCATTTAGAAGCGGATGGCAAGAACTTCGAAATCTCGAACGAGTTGACTGCATGTGGATTCCGATGCCTTAGGTTGATGGCAAAACAGCCGCAAAACGAGTGCTTGGCTGTTCGTTTTCGAGAAATTAATATGTCTTTTTATATATTCCACTTTATAAATTCTTTTGATCTTTTAATCTTTAATGTATTAAATTTCTTACAATATCAATTTAATATTAATATTAATCTCTAAATTCTTCCTAATTTAATAAAATTCTTGTAATATTTAATATTAATATTGTGTTTATTTTTTAATATTAAATTTTGTCAATTTATTCAATTAATTTAATCGTGATAAATTTTCGATTATTTTCATTTATTACAGTGCTACCGCATATTTTTACAATTTTGCGAGTGGGAAAACGTAAGAAGAAAGTAATTTCTCGATTAATTTCTTAAGAGCAAAGGATCATGCAATTAAATCTTTTTGGGATTGTTTTACCATCGAACACACGTACAACCAACTCGTTCGAGATTTCGTAGTTATTGCCATCTCTTTATGAGATAAACCTCCATTGGAATATTTTTCAGAATCCGAAAAAGAAAAAAGAAATTGATGAGGGTAGTTTTCAAATCAAACCGTTCCACTTGGAGAATATAACGAAAATAGAGCGTAGAATTTGCCTGAAGCATTAAATTCACGCACAGCCAACTCATTCGAGATTTCGCAGTTCCTACCATCTCCTCATTACAGGTTACAAAAATAAATTGCCCAGGCAACTATTAAAGCATGTTGAAACGAAACGGTGCACACGGATTATCTATTAAGACGGATTTCCCAACTAATTTTCGAATTAGTCTCGATCGTTACCGGTATGATCATCTTAGCTAATGAAATATTAAAATTAATATTAACATTCAAATTCAAATAATTAAACATTCGAATATTAAAACAAAATATTGTGCGTTTCGCACAACGGAAGTTAAACGTACGCATAACGCGTTAAAATACTTTGACAAATACTTTGAAAAATCGCAAATAGAACAGACGCGATGAAGCACTTACGTATGCTGAGAGATAGAGATAGAGAGATAGATAGATAGACACATAGATAGAGGGAGAGAGAGAGAGAGAGAGAAAAAAGAGAGATTGGGTTATTTACATGGAACACTTTTACTCGCGAGAAGAATCGAGCGTGTCCCAACGCGCGATACAAACACCTGCACGAGGATAGGGAAGCATCGTGAATCGCGTTAGAAAGTTGCAGCTATAGGTATACTTGGTAGGAAAGTTGCGTTTTCCTCGTGGTCTAGTTAGGTGTTTCGTTTGTAAACGAGCATCTGCCGGGTAAGAAGCGGATTCAACCTGGCCCGGTCGTTGCATGTGCAATTTCGTACAACCGCGTTCATTCAGAATGCCTCGTTGCTTGATTCTCGCTGTATCGTACGTAGTCCGGTTAAAATAGACGTTTTAAATAACAAAAATTCCGACAGAGCTAAATTTTGGTAGGTACCTTGGGTACACCAGTAGAAATGAAGTGCCAAAAGTCATCATTGATTCCATGGGTGCTAAAAAAGTTATTCAAGGTCAAAGTCAAAATTTTCGCATTTTTTAAATTTTTCTTGTAAACGGTAAGTTTTATCGAAAATATAGTCCAGACAAAAATTGTAGATCATAAAATTATCTACAAAAATGTTCCTCATACTTTTTTCCCTAAGAATCACCATTCCTAAGATATCGCCATTTTAAAAGTTGAAGGAGTTACATTCTACATGATATGCACACATTTCCACATCACCTGTGAGGTAGTGTATTTGGCGCTTTTTTTTTAACGTGGTTTCCCCGGTAAGCCTATTCCACGATCTTTTATGACGGAGTTTTATGGGAAATTACTGTATTTACCGCATGATGATTAGTGATATTGATATTGATATAGGTGATTATATTAAACTGTAGTTCTAATTTATGTTAATATTTTAATCTGATTCATACTCTTCAAATTCGACTTCAACAGTCATGTCTTCTTCGATTTCTTCTTCTTCCTCTTCTTCTTGCTGGATGTCCGTAAGTTGTTCAACTGAAGATGAATCAGCTGCCTCTTCATCGATATCACACGAATCTTCGTCTATAGGATTCGATTGAACAATCGAGCAAGACTGGCCTTGGCAATTAGTACACGCTGCTGAACCTTTTTTACAATTGCAAAAAATAGTGTTTAGTGTTTAGTGTTTAGTGTTTAGTGTATATGAGCGTCTCCACGTGGACAATAGAGTAGGCAGATGTTGATCAAGGCCATGCGGGTATATAGAAGGGACTGGCTAAGGGACTGAATTTCTTTTGAGTGTATATTCTCAGAATTGTATGGTTCAAACATATAA
The DNA here is from genome assembly GCA_014737365.1 of Bombus soroeensis. Classification (NCBI taxonomy): domain Eukaryota; kingdom Metazoa; phylum Arthropoda; class Insecta; order Hymenoptera; family Apidae; genus Bombus; species Bombus soroeensis. Next base: position 511,901 of record JACXIL010000210.1, read on the forward strand.
GAGGCATTTTTTCTTATATTAAGTGCCTAATTATGTATATATGTGGTATTTGTGTGCATATCATGTAGAATGTAACTCCTTCAACTCTTAGAATGGCGATATCTTAGGAATGGTGATTCTTAGGAAAAAGAATATGAGAAACATTTTTGTAGATAATTTTATGATCTACAATTTTTGTCTGGACTATATTTTCGATAAAACTTACCGTTTTCAAGAAAAATTAAAAAATCCGAAAATTTTGACTTTGACCTTGAATAACTTTTTTAGCACCCATGGAATCAATGGGGACTTTTGGCACTTTATTTCTACTGGTGTACCCAAGGTATCTACCAAAATTTAGTTCTGTCGGAATTTTTGTTATTTGATCATTATTTTTATGTTTAATTTGACCGGACTAACGGTTGCGCTTCGAGCGCGAGATCGCGCAACGATACGGTGACCGGTCGTCGACTCAATGCACATCTCTGCTCTTCGTTAGGACGTTGCCGGTAGCTTGAAAAATCCACGAAAATACTTTGGTGATATATTTAGCGTCTCTAAATTGTTCGAGTTTTGTACGAGTTTCACGATTTTATTCAAATCTCCTGGCATTTTCGTCTCTTTCTTTTTTGGACTTAATCGCGCCTCTGTTTTGCTAAAAACAGTCCCCAATTTAGGGAAGTAGCGAAGTACATAATATGAAATTGAGATGCAAGGATATAGGTATACGGTGGAAAAACGGTTTTCCAAACTTTTTGTTCTTCCTGGGTTCGTGCATGTGCACGCGCACACGCTAGCACAGCGTTAATTTCGTGCAACATTTTTAATATCGTATTTTAGTTACCTTATATCGTAACTTATATTGAAAGGAATCTTGCGAATTAAAAATACGTTTTCAATTATACGCCTATATTACTGTGCCATGGAATAACAAATTTGCTGTCCTTTAATCGGTATGTTGTTTGAGGAGCATACACCGATAGTTTCGAAAAATCGAATTTCTTCCTTTATTTTCGTCAAGTTTTAAGCGTGCAGAATATCGTGTTATCAAAATTCTAACTTTCGACGGAGTTACAGGGACGAATACACGGGAAATTCAGGAGGGAAAATTGGTATCCCGAAACTTCTCCTACGTTTTTCTTAAAACTTTGCTTTTCAACCCGGTCGTTACGAAATCCCTCGAACGATACGTCTGATTCTTTTCAAATTTCGAAGCAATATTCTGCATAATATATTCTTTGACGTATAATTTTCTCGACATCTCAATTATTTAATCCTTTAAAAACATTTAAAGTTGATTTTTCTTTTTAGTAAAAAAAAAAGTGATTTTTTTTTCAAACCTGTCACTTCCTCGATCACCAACATTTTTTGGGAATTCCACGCTACATTTTAGATGAAAGATATTAGTTTATGATTCAAACAGAATTTTTTATTTTAAACCTGTAGAGCATCGTATTGCCGGGAGTGGCGGTTGGTTATCGATGTTCTAGCGGAAGAGGCTTCAGATATATAGCGAATAATTTGGCCATTTCGTAGCGTTTTTCTTTGGAAAAAATGGAAAGGTAAAGTTACGAACTTGATTAATACGATGCGAAAAAACTGAATTTTTTATTATATACAATAATTAGTTTTGGAAAAGAATTTCGAAAGCATACTCGTTTTTAAACATCTCAGGCGCCGTGTACGTCGTATCAATCGATAAATTGCGAATTTTTCTGCATTTATGAGAAACTTACATGTGCAACAATGTGTATGTAGGATATCCAAAAATATATAAAATTTTCAAAGGAAAATTCTCGTTGTGACAGAAACCTTTAACATCTAAATTCGATTTATACAGTTGCGTAAATAAAAACGCAAATTTGTAGAAAAATCAGCATCCTGATTATTAGCTGTAATTGTAAAATTGTAATTAGTTCGATGCGCGTGATTGTAATGAAAATTGCGCGTATCGAAGTATGTTATGCGGAAAACAAAATGCGTTCTACTTCTTTGTAAAATTTACGTGAAATATCGTTTGGATAATCGAGGCCGAATAATTGTACAAATTGATGATTTAAAGAAAATTAATATCACGGTCGTCTTTCAATTACAATGAATTATTCTATTTATATATTTCATTCTGGCGACACGATGAAGCTTTTATCGATTATTCGAGTATCAAAGTTATAAATTTTATCCTAGCGTTTTTTATATCTAGATTTGAAAAAAATGGAAATGAATTTATTCAGAAAATTGTTTCAATAGAAGCAATGTGGCGTAGGACATAAATCTGGATAGTATGACGAATAGGGCAGAATTTCATACTCCAAGTTATTCAGCTTTCATAGTGTCAAACGTGAACGTATGGCCGTCCATTGCATTGCTACGAAGGATAAAACAGTGCCATTGATCAATACATGATGTTTCTATAGTAATAAAGAATCTTAGACCATGGAAGTGCAAACAATTGTAGATTAAACAATCATTCTGTAATTATTCTACTATTTTATAGAATAACGTAGACTATACTTTGCGATAAATCTTATGCAACCTAATGTCGTATAGGTAATCTGGCGTCTTTTTTTTTTTTTTTTTTTTTTACGTGGAGGAAATCCGCACGGACGCCGCGTCGCTTCTGGGGGAGAGAGAAGCGGCGCGGTAGTGTCGGACTCCAACCGACTAAAACCTCCACGATGACCTTCCCTGTAGCGGTCGAGGGAGGCCCAGGAACTGCAGGTAAGCGACAAACACTGAGCCTCCCCCGTGCGAGTCATGATTCGTCCATTCGCTGGTGACGCGGTGTGCCATCATGTCACACCGTTGCACGTCGCAGGGGCCGCCGTGCAAGGCAATCCGGATCCCCAACCGGACTGCTTGTCGGCCCCTGGGCGCTGGGTTTGTCAGCGCCTAAGATTGGACCCCACCGGGTCTCGTCGAGGCGCGTCCACGGCCTCTGCCGCGACCTCGCCCGCCGATCCTCTCCGGGTGAGAGTCCCGCTCCCTCAGCCGCTCTGCCACCTCCTTCCGGAGCATAACCTGCTCGCAGAAGGAGACGACGGTGCGCCTTCCGCTCTCGCTCGTCAGCATCGCGTTGAAGATCGCCGGCGGCGAGAGGTCCGGCCCACGGTGAGGATGTGGCGCGACACAGCCCACGCGGGGCAATCCTCCAGCGTGTGCTGCGCCGAGTCCACGCCAGCATCGCAGTGGTGGCAGCGCGCGGTCGCCTCTTTCCCGATTCAGGTAATGTAGCGTCTAAACCCAACTTAACTCTAACCTGATGCTAACACAGTATATTATAATTCATATTTTTAACAAGTATAACGTTAGAAAGACTTTGTTATTCATTTTTCTTTTTCATTAATAATTAATCTTTACGTACAAACATGAAATCTTGTAGTAAGGAGAAAAAGCTGCTCTGACTGGAAGTTACTTTCCAAATATCATTTTCTTGTTTCATTAATAATTTCTCTTTACGTACAAACACGAAATCTTGTAGTAAGGAGAAAAAGCTGCACTGACTGGAAGTTACTTTCCAAATATCATTTTCTTGTTTTATTAATAATTTCTCTTTACGTACAAACATGAAATCTTGTAGTAAGGAGAAAAAGCTGCTCTGACTCGAAGTTACTTTCCAAATATTATTTTCTTGTTTCATTAATAATTTCTCTTTACGTACAAACACGAAATCTTTTAGTAAGGAGAAAAAGCTGCTCTGACTCAAAGTTACTTTCCAAATATCATTTTCTTGTTTCATTAATAATTTCTCTTTACGTACAAACACGAAATCTTTTAGTAAGGAGAAAAAGCTGCTCTGACTTGAAGTTACTTTCCAAATATCGTTTGTTCTGATTGTTATAAGATCTTAAGAATAATCCAAAAATGTATCACAACATTTTCGATTAAAATTTTGCACTGATATCGTCAAAATTTTTCAGAAGAGGGATTTTTATTTGTAGAAAAGTGTGTATGTGTCTCTTAGTCGTAGAGCAAATTCAATGTGCCATTCATTTAAATTTTCAAGCACTATACCGATCCTGTTTGTCCCTAGACAACGTGTATACAATCAAAAAGTATATTTCTTTAAGCTGTTCTTTTTATCTTTGTTACAGAAGTATATCTTATAACTGTTGCTTAATGACATTTGCTTTATTTTATACAGAATCAACGTTGGACTATTAGTAATTATTTCCAAATGGAAATTTCTCTTAATTTCTACATTATTTATTGGCATAGATAATAAATAATTCTATTATAACGGGACACTGTACGATAAAGAAACAATATTTTTCAATTTTTGCACTTACAGTGCAATCTACGAGAAATGTTCATTTTCGTTTTGACGTAGATATATAAATAGTTTCACGAAGACCAATTTCGACACAATAACGACTTCGTTTAAATACCGTTTACCGAATATTATTTTTATTCTGGAATATTTTATTTGTATCCAATAAAAGGTTTATTTATAATATTTTCATTCATAATATTAGTGGGTTTCCATTTTTAGTTGGATTTTATTCAAAGGTTTCTAATCTAATTAATTCTAATCTAATCTAATCAATTCTAAAAGAATTGAATATTATTTCTTGAATAATATAAAAATGTTTGGGATAATAAATTGAATTATTGGAACAATTTTTACTGTATCATATTCTCTTTGTATTATATTTATAATAATAAAAAATATTTTTATAATAAATTTAACTTATTTAGATGAAAATTATATTATAATTAATTGTTTAGTAATTATTATAATAATTATATTAATTATATGAAAATTTATTTTTAATTTTTTTTCTTTCATATAAATATTAGTTTAATAATTATTTATAAATATTTTGTATTTAAGATAATATTATTAGGATTAATTTTTTCATTTATAATATTTAATATAAATTAAAAAAAATTATTTTATTTATAAAAAGTTTTTTATAATAGAGTTTTTATTATAAATTTATTGTAAATTATTTAATATATCAATTAGTTTATTATGAATTTTATTTTGAAAAGTGTTAATTGAGTTAATTGAAAAATTAACTGGTAAAATTATAGATTATATTTATTATTTATTTAATGTAAACAAGATTTAGAATTACTTTTTTATTATTATTATATATTTATTTATTAATATTATTAATAATAATTTATTTAAATAGCATATAATTAGAGCATAATATTGAAAATATTAAGGAAGTTAATAATTTTTAAATAAAAATAGATATATTATAAATATATTATTAGAAACAAGGATATAATATATTTGTTATTAAAGTTAGAAGCTTTATTTTATTATTTCTTCTGTACCGTAAGTATAATCCACTTGATATATATTTATCTGTATTTTTCACTACCTTGTATTATTCGCACGTACTTTACGTAACGAAATATTTGCACAAATCGGTATTCGCTATATCGATCGAAATATTTCGATTGAATTGCAACAAGCACACAAACTAAATCGGACTAAATATTTGTACATTTTATTCGACCAATTTTCCTTCGTAATCGCATCACGTAATTTCCTGTTTATGTACTCGTCCAAATAATTCCTACCTGTGCATAACTCGTCAGGATTTCATCGGGAAAAGTAAGATCGAACTGTACATAATCTCGCGTAATCGTACTTTATGGATAGCGATTTCCGTCTCGCTTTCCTTTTCGTTTCCTTCCGACAGGAGCTGTGCGTAACATTGGCACGTGTCACCCGACGAATCGCTGCTACTCCATTATATCATTTATATGAGATAAATGAAAAGCTACGAGTCACGAATGCACAACACGTGATTTCGACGTGTCACGTTTCTGATCCTTCGTTTCCTATATCTATATACATATACATATATAGCTATCCTTGTGTCAACCATATTCGTATCGCAGGTATTCCCTCGTCTCGTTTTACTTGTTCCATGCACAGAATTCGCGTTAGAAATCGGCCATGTGGTGGTTGAAGCAGCAGCTTTCTCGCAATGATGGAACGAGGAAGGCGAATTTTGAGTTTGTCGGGCGTGTCACTTGTTCAAAATACTTCCATTAGCTATAGCGATAGCTGTTACGCATATAAATTTTGTAAACGGCCAAGGTGTTAGAAGTTCCAGGCACGATCGCGTTCAAATTCTGCCACAGAAGCCAGTTAAAACGGACGCGAGTGGTTGGTCGGACCGTTATTTTCCCCGTTACGGAGCGCGGCTTCATGGAAAACGATAGGACGAACGGATTAATTCGTAGCGTCGATTTCCGCGACAAGCGTTACAGATTAGAAACTGGAAGCGGCGGAAATGAAATTTTTTATTTCCAATGGCCAACTCTGTTTCGCTCTTCGCCAGTTGCACGACGCGTTACTTGCCTCGGCGATTCGTGCTCTATGCTCGTTAAATGGAAATCTCCGCGCGGACCACTTTCCTCTATCACGAGATCTCGTGCATACCATTAACGTTATTATCATATTCTTAGCCATTTAATCGCATCAATTAAGTAACCGTATTACGCTGTTATACAGAAATCGTGCATTCGTTACGCGTCTATTAATTAGAGGCGAAACAAAAAAATAACACACTGTTCCATTCATGGGTTGTTGTAACGAACGCTTTTAGAACATTGATTATTCCAGATGATGTGCATCTACCTCGGATAACATAAATCGTATGATAAAATTGTAGAAAAATGTTGACCATCTAATGTCGTATACGTATTTGGATTAAATTAATTATTAATCGGCTGAAAGTTTGATTAATTGCTTTCGCAATAGCTGACTATTTACACTGTTGTTATTTCTTTATTCAGAAATAGGAATACTTTTCTTTGGATAAATCTATCACACCGTTCTGAGCCGAAAAACCTTTATTGCGCATTCTTACGTGGACTAGGGATAAAAACAAAAGAACATCTTAAAACTATCCATTGTATCTAGTACTATCTTCTAGTTAATATTTCTTGTAATTAGCGCGTCTGCATATGGATGGCGAACACGAACTCACGTTGTCATTTTCAACATACACTTTCGTATTCTTCGTGTTAAAACTTCGAAGAAATTAAAGTTATAGTAAAGTTCAAAGCATCTTGGATAATACGGAATTTCGGTTAAACGGGACTCCACTATATTCAAATCCGCACGAATACGCATTTTTTATAGCGATAGATTTGATTTAGTTTTTTGCTAGTAAAAGGATATTTCACGTGCGAGGATTTCAACATAACGTTCTTTTTGAGAAATGACTTTTACGCTAGAATTGTGGAACACAGTTTCGTTCATGGAATTGTGCAATATTAAGTACTATGTTATTATATTGGATTAAATATATCTATGTGGAATATAACACAGTGTTTTAAGCCGTGCGATGCGAATGGTTGTGCTGCTAATCTTTTCTGAAAATATACGCGGTGCATTTTCACAGATTCTTAATCTTGCAAAATTAAAATTCGCTATTTTACGCAATTTTTATTATAAAATTTGTATTTCCATTTGCTCTGATCGTTACAAAATCTTAAGCGTACAATAATCCAAATGCATTACAAAATTTTCTATTTCTTGCACTGATGTAGATTCACCAGGAAAAGGACTGTATCTGTAAAAAAATCAGGGGAAAGTTCGTTTTTACCAAGAAGGGAAAGTAAAGCAACTGCTTACGAAATGTAAGAAACAACGCCACTAATAAGTAAGCAGAGATTTAAAAATCATTAGTTTTCAATATTATTGTCATGCATAGTGTGCTATATTAATTTAGAATAACGAAGGTAGTGGAAGGATATCTGTTTAAACCTACAATTGAAGATTTCTTGTAGACGGCACTGTAAATGCAAAAATTAAAAATGTTGTTGTTTTGTCGTATAATGTCCTACATATCAATTAAGAACATTTTGCATTTGTAAATAATTACTGGCAGTGCAACATTGTCTCTGTATGTACATTCTTACTCGATATAAAGTATACTTTTGTAATAAAAATAAAAAGAACATTTTGAAATTTTTCTTCTTTTTATGCAGGCTATCTAACGACAAACAAAATTGGCACTTATTTACTTGCAAATTTAAATGGCACATTCAGTTTTCTCTGCAACTAAGAGGCAAATATAGTCAGATATAGTTCTTTTGTGCAAAAAATAGAAAATTTTGTAATACATTTGGATTATTGTACGCTTAAGATTTTGTTATAATCGAAGCAAATGTAATTTCGAAACTAATTTCAAGTCAGAGAAGCTTCCTCTCTCTCTGTTAAAAAATTTGACGGTTTACAGCGTTGTCTGCACTTCAATCGCAATCGAATATTCATCGCGATAGAATAATTTACAACACCTCGAAATTCAAATGAGGAATATATTTCGTCTGATTTTAAAATGTTAATATTCATTCGTTAATATTATTTTATTTCATGAATATCATTTTAATCATTACTACCATCTTTCGTTCTATTTTCACATTTGGTACATTTCATTGGCATTCGTAAATTTCATCGAACATCTTTACACTCTCACGCATCTATATTTGTTATTCATAGTCGACGTAAACTACTTTGGAAAAATGTTCCACCGCATACAGATGATTTCTTACAAATTCCACCTTATACTCGGCCTGATACAAAATGCATTACATCAGGATACGATATCGAAGCTGACGTAGCGTAACGCTTGCTTGTTATAAAATCTGTTCTTGGATATATCCGAAAGTTACAATGAGTATGCGAAATAGGAGATAAAAAAAAAAAAAGGAAAAAAGAAAAAGAAGAAACGTACATACATGCCCGAGCAATTTATCGATACGTTTCACCGTATAATAGTTCGTCGAACTCTTAAATGATGATGGTTGAGAGATCGAACTATCCGAGTATTGGCTTCAACTTGTTCGGATAAATGAAAAGCGCCGAATAAAACGTGACTTCGATATGTCACGTTTTCTATCCAACATTTCCTTTAGTGGAACCCTTGTCGCGTTGAAAGTCCCTGGAGAAGTTAGGGAAGCAATACGCGACGAAAGGCTATACGCGTTTGTATTTTATGTATACATTATGCGTACGTTATACGCATGTAACTGAGAATAAATATATGTGCGCACGTGTATATGACGTATACAGAGTAGTCTAAAAATCAGTCGCCACGGTTTTTTCGGTACTTCCGATCATCGAATGATTCCGACAAAAAAATATTTCGGACGAAAGTCAATCAGCTTTCGATCGACTACAAATTGCAGTGTTAAGAACTTGAAAAAATTTTTATTTTGATGAGGAGTTATTCCTATTCTTTGTAACGCAACAATGCAATAGTTTAGAAGATATTTTAGCTTTAATGTTGTAAAATTCCTCGTTAAGACAGGGAAAGATGGCGCAGCGCTTTTTTGTTCTTAGTTTTTCTTAACTTTCGTACGATAAGTTTCACGACATTACGGTTAAAGTATATTCTGAATTAAAACCCGAGTGTTTTAATACTTTTTTGCAGAGAATTAAAGAATGTATCGAATGAAACACAACAAAAACTATCGAATGGAGTATAAAAAACGTGTCTTCCTGTCACTTAACACTAGAACTACCACACCAGTGAAATTGACTGGTTTTACAATTTTATTTTCAAATTCCTACTTCATGTTATATCTTTTTTCCGCAATGATGTAATGATTTTTGATGTAATGAATAACTAGAAGAATAATATAATGAATTTTATTTTGTTCTTTATGTATTCAAACTGAAAATAATTTTGTATCAAGGCTACTTATATCAATACCAAAAATGACTGGTACTTGTCAAAGCGTAAAGGGGTGCTGCAATTTGTTTATCGAACCCCAATTAACCAGTTTCCTCGTTTTCTACAATTTCCCACATGTTTTTAAAATTTTTTACTACGTATCATTCAATATGATGATATTAGATATCAGGAAAATTCCGGATCGATCGCTAGATCGCTAGATGCTAACGCTAGAAATAACACAGCAGTCAAAATGACTGGTTTTACAATTTTATAAATGTGTCAACTCTCGTTTAGGGATCATAGTTGTTTCGACCGTTCGCGGAGAGACGCGTTCAAGAGATATCACGTCAACGAGAGTCGTAAATTCTCGTTACGATTATATAATCGACGCCACCAACTGATCGATCTCCTATTTCTTTTACGATAATAGAGGTGGTTGAAATGATAGTGCGCTGGATTAACACGTATAAATTATAGTTTATTCAAACAACTTATTTACTAGAGAGATACAATCTGTGAAAGTATAAGTATCGATTGATCGACAAAATTACGAGGTCGAGAACGCTACCTAAGCGTGGATGACGACTGTTCGAAGAATGTTTTTTGACTTGGAGATATTGTAGAGTAAGTATCGCGACATGTTGACTATTCTAAAGACGTAGAATAAGTGACGTTCAGTGACGATGCCGTGGCGGAGGAAAGCTAGTGATGGGTGAGTCTAAGGAAACGAAAAGAGCTGATTTGTTAAGGGCAAGTTTTCGTTGGTAGAGTGAGGGAGTAGATTTCGTTGTTAATTGGTTATTGCCAGGTTGGTGGGTGAGGAAGGGTGCTAACCGCTCTCGAAGGAAAGTTGCTACTGGGAAGCATCGTTCGTGAAATAAAACCAACTTTCAGGTGTCAACACGTATTAGACAAAAATGTAAATAGCGCTCGTAATCGAAGATGATTGTTTTTGGTCTGAAGGACCTTAGGTGTGAATATGCCAAGATTTATGATAGGTCTTTGAAGCTATTGAGGGTACGCAGTGAGGGACCCTAAACATCTGGTTGCTGTCTTTCCCGCGGTGAGTGGCCTGGTCAGGTAAAGAGTCAGCCGCCGTAACAATAGACGATTAATAATACAAACAATGTACTGCATAACATGGAATTGCTTCTGTAAGAAAGTAATAAATCAATAAATATAAAAATATTCTATTATTGGGTATTTTTTAAAGACCAGCCATTTTGACTGATTTTGGTAGAAATAGCTTCGTGTTAAATATCTGTAGTTCTAGTGTTAAAACAATAGTAGAGGTGATTTTTCATCGAAGTAAAATTCTTTTTGGAATTCATAATATTGCTCGAAAGTTGATAAACTTCTCTTCGAAATATCTTTTTCTCCCACTGTCGGAAGTGTCTGAAAAATCGTAGCGGCCAATCTTTAGATCACCCTGTATATATATATATTCTTCCCATAAGCTCAAAGTTGCTCCGTTACACGGTGTTTGGCATATTTCGTGATGTTTAAACCGAGGTTGTTGAATTTTTTGCCATGCAAATCGTCGTCCCATTCGACGAAGTGAAGCGAATCTGGAAAATTCTTCGAGAGATAGGAAAAATGTCACACGACCGAAATAAATAATATCACACTGTATATTGCTGCGTGATACTTGGCTTTTAGCATCTATACACATAGGTACATATTTCTGTGACTGACCTAACCGTTTCAGATAATATCTCTCGTTTTATTTCTCGAATTCGTCATTCGTTTTTCATTCTACTTTCCTTTTTATCTTGAAATCTTAAGGGGAGATCTCGCCACGAATGTCCAAATTTAGAAGCAGCGATCGAAAGTATCAGAAACAGAAACTATTGAGATATGTATAATTTTGTGTGCTAGACTAGATTAGCCGCGTAGTAGTGACACACGTATGTGAATATGAGTGTATGGAAGTATGTGTGTGCACAGCGTCTCAAAAAACAGATGAATGTAACTGTTCCATTGGCAGTGTGATATTGAAGATGATGAGACAAAGAAAGTGCTGAGACGCGTGCAAATGTATATCGACGAAGATCCTGCAAATGGTTTATTAAATAAATCTAAAACTATTTTAACACGTTGACTGCCATGAAATCCGTCGCTTATTTGACTACTTGCGAAGGATCGTTGTAGGTATTTGAAAAGATATACCAGAGGAAATAATAGAACTATTGAATTGTTATAAAGGAAATACGAAAATGGTTTATTAAAAAAATTATTTACTCGATTACTAAAATATCGATGGGAGTAACCTAGCAAACCTACGCTTGGTATTGCGGCACGCGTGGCCTGACGGAGACTTCAGCGAAAACACGCGTGGCAGTCAACGTGTTAATGTGAATTCTAAGTGTAACCTTAGTGTTCCTTTACTTTTATTTCGGCGATTAAGATTCACAATTCTCAACAGAAAACGAGGATTTGCGAAATCCCAGATTGAAATGCTTCTAAACAGTTAAGAACTGAAGAAGTTACTTGCAAAGTTTCACGAGATCTACGAATTTTTCCATCGATTTCTGTTCTATTATTGCGAAGCACACATCGCCACAGAAGTTCGTTGCCGTATCTCAGGTGTACACGTAGGTATATGTATAACGTACGTTCATGTAGAATGTGTGAGTGGCTGACGAAGGGAAAATTTCGAGTTCGTGAAATGTCACTTCCCAGAACGTCTCCATTCTCCATCAATTTCTGCCGGCGTAGTTACACCAGAGCTGGCTCGAACTACAAGCAGCGAGGTTAGCTAAAACACGTGTACAGCAGGGCTCACCGAGAAATTATAACGTAATTTCCAGCTAATGGAGTTAAAATAACGTCGCGAGTTACAGTCCGGAGTTGGAATCGATTTGTTAACTCATTAGCGACGTAGTCACTGCTTCGCCTTTTTTTCCTGCTTTTTTTTTTATAACGGTTCTGGCCAACTAGACTTCCGCCTATGGTTAATTTTAATACCGCCGCCGACACTTTTACCGCGCAACATACTTTATCGAGCGAATCGAATCGAAGCTTCGAGCTTGATTAAAAAACTGCATACGTAACTTTCTTTTTGCGTGAGAGAAGAATTTCTTCTGTGTCTTGGCAACGATGTAACGATCGGCGCTGAACGCTGCATTTCTGTCGGTTTCTTTATTTTGATGAAAAGAACCTGTTGGGTCTAGAGATGTAGTCGGCGAAGTTTCGTAGAAGTCAAAGATACAATCGTTAAGACAAACAATTCTTTGAGACAGAACCTGGTAGACTGTGAAGACTGCAATACCAACAACACCATGGAACATCTACTTTGCCATTGTATCAAATTCGAAGACGCATCTTAAAGATACCCAACAGTACGCGATCGCTTCTAAGTAACAGAATACAATGTCAAAAAGGTTTTAAGCTTTCTAAAAGAAATAGACCTTTTGCATCCGCTGTAGATACAAATTTTTGTACGAAAATGGTACCACCTCGTTAGCTGACCAATTACTGGCAAATTACGTAACACTTGCTACACAAGAATGTAACGTAACAATTAGTACTAATTCCTTATTAACGCTAGAACTACCGATAGTTAACACGAAGCTATTTCTACCAAAACCAGTCAAAATACTGGTCTTTAAAAAATACGTAACAATAGTTAGTTTCCAGCGATCTAGCGATCGATCTGGAATTTTCCTGATTACTGATATCGTCATATCGAATGATACGGAGTAAAAATCTTAAAAACGTGTGCGAAGTTGTACAAAACGAGAGAATTGCGGTTCGATAAACAGATTGCAGGATCCTTTTACATTTTGACAAGTACCAGCCATTTTGACCGGTGTTAATATAAGTAGCCTTGATATAAAATTATTTTCAGTTTGAATACATAAAAAATAAAATAAAATTCATTATACTATTCTTTTAGTTATAGTTGCGAAACTCGTTACATCATTGCGGAAAAAAATATAACACGAAGTAGGAATTTGAAAATAAATTTGTAAAACCAGTCAATTCGACTGATGTGGTAGTTCTAGTGTTAAATAACAGCACTGACTTAGGCAACTGTACCAAACTAAGCACGCGAATATTATTCAATATTTATATATTTATAGAATACTTGTAATTGCAGTAAATATTTTCAAGGTTACGAAGCGGATGGAGAAACGTACGTGCGTCTGAGCCTACAATTAACAGTATGTGAATTTTATCAGAACGTACAAGATAATAATAAATTAGCAATTAGAAGGTACATATTGCGCTTGTTACTAAATATTAGCTTATTCTTAGTTTGTTATTACTCTTGTTACTAAACATTAGCATACATTTATTATAGACGTTAGTTTTGTCATTATATAACGACTTTTAAACATCAATTTAAATAGTCACAAAGCTCGTGCTGTTGTACGTAGCTATGGCGATCATTAGACCGCAGATTTTTACGCAAATTCATATTTTTGAGAATATAATTAAAAAAGCAGAAGCCTGGTAGAAGATCGTTTCGCCTAGCAAGTATTACAGAAAACATTGTACGTTGAATATTTTATACTTTTATACTTTTTTAATATTTTATACTTTTTCCTACTACGTACATTTTGTGCAGTTCTTTCGGATTTCCCACGAATGCATACAAATCCGCGACGATTGCGAAGATTCTTTTCGTAATTTTGATATTTCAGTTATATTTTGTCAAGAATAAGCACGTATCGATGAATATTACAATAATTGATTTTGTTACTTACGATGTTACTTAAGATAACAAGTTTTTGTAAAGTAACGAAGCCAATAACGAATAAAATAAAAGTTTACTTTAATATAAACTTTTCTTTCACTTTGAAATCCGATCAAACACGATTAAGAATCATGCGATTCACTCTCTTTTAAGGAACATTTTCCAATCGATGGCATCGCTGATATTCTTGAATTTTGTTTGTCTACTTATTCTCTTCACTCTAATTTCTACCACTGGAAGAGTTCAGAGGATCGAGCGCAAAGAAAATGCAAGGAACGGCGTGTCTACGATATCGCTTTACAGGCGAACGAACACGAATTTCTAGTTCACGAAACATCGTCGCGGAGAAATATCTCCACCAATTTCTGCCACTGCTTCCAGACCAAGTTTATACCTGGCAGTACATGGTGTGCATTTAGCTACTACCGAAACGTTATAAAATTTTAGTGGAAATGTAGTTGTAACGCGATATAGTCACTAAATCACGTTAATATCCAGGGAAACTAGCTCTACCTGGTATTTGATGCAAAATATTTTTCCCTTATTTCGGAGCGCGCCATACCATAGCGGGGTTGTTCCGTTTCGAAATAAAATTTCACGTTGCGCTTTCGATTCGAATGCTGTAGGCCTTTTAGAATTTTTTATTTTCAATCGTTTTCAGGGCTCGCGAAACGTAGGAAAATTCGCGCATATCAATTCGTTAGATGGATACAGACGCAGATAAATTTTATACGAGACAAGCGCGAAGAACAAGGATTTTCAAGCAATTATTCGCAAGATCTAAGTGAGCATTTTAATTTAACAATCAAAATTACTCAATCGGGAATATTTATATAAATATTAACGTATAATTTATGATAATACAGCAGTAAATTAATTTTGAAATAATAACGCGACGTATTATTTCTAGACAGTAAATAATTAATGTAATTTAAACAATATTTTCGAGTATTTCGTTTCTCGCATATTATCACAGATAGAGGTTCAACGATAGTTATTTTAGTCGTTCAGCGGGAACGTTTCATAGTTAAACGATTTGCGCAGTTCTTCCAAAAAACTGAAAATATTTTCACGAGCGCACGAATGCCGCTGTGTACCGTGAGCTTGTTATAAATTTACGACTGAATACATGCGTTCGTGAATTGAACAAATTTAATTTATTCGCTTAACAGATACATTACCACCCCGGACACCAGGTATCGTCCAGGGAATACCGAAAATTACGTTTTTGTCACGCAGAACGGTTGTCACATTTGATTTTTTATCCATTTCAACGTTTAAATATTTTGCTTGTGTTCAAGCTACAACGTTACATTTTCCATGTTCCATCTTAATATTTTACGTTGCGAGATTATCCGCGTTACAGCTAAACGATTGTTTAATGATTTTATACGTATTATTTTATATTTCCCATACTTGAGCTGAATTTATGAGTTTCTCGTAAAGTTATAAGTTACTCGTAAGTTATGAGGTGAATTATTATACGTGTTAGTTTATTAAAGAGACGGCTGATAAAATTGTAATAGTCAGTGTATAAATATTAGCTTGTCCGGAAAGTGTGTTTCTTTTACAGATACGTCTTTTACAACGATGTATTTTTATATAAACATGAAACATAATCTGTCGAACATTGTGATCTTTATTTCGATAGAACAAAATGGATCATATGTAAATCGATAAAAGAATATAAAACGAAAAATATTGTGCATCTATTATTTCCTTATAAAACGAAAGAAACTTATTTGGACGACCTAATACAAGTACAGACGTGGTGTATGCAGTTCGTAATCGCCGCTCGCTCCATGCTACTGTTCAACTCTACGCTAGCTATTCGATTGTATGACTCGCTATAAACCTCGTCCTAGAGAGCATGTTCGTCAATTTGTATCGACCGGTGTAATTGTAAAAAGTTTAAATGTAATTCCGGTTGACGATTACAAATAACGACGATAACGTTTTGTCCGGAGCTCGTTTACCTTTGAACCTAGTAAACCAAAAAACAACGTTGGTATTCCAAGGCACAAGAATACGAGTCTCTCCCGATTCGAATCTTCTGTTGATTCATGTGTCGCTACAGTTACGTCAGGTATTTATAATTTAAATGTTAAAAATGATAAGAGATCTTCTAAACGCTTTGGATGAAGCATGTTATATTTTAATACAATCTATATTTCAGTCCCTCATTGTTTTCGTAATACGTTGATCGCTCTTAAAAGCGTTTTCACCCCGTATGGCCGTAAACACGCGGACGTTCATTGCTATCAAGGGAACGCTATAAAGCGCTATTAAAGTAGAGATTTCGATAAAATTTTGTAGCTAGATGGAGGAACGAAGGATACTGGCTTCTCATTTCATACGCATACGCACAAATATTTGTTTGGATAATTAACGGTTCGGACGGCTGTTTATAAAATTATAATTTATAAATCCATGCGTAAAATATTATTGACATAGCTTGACTTTAATAATGTAGTGATATATAGTCGTATAAAGTATTGAATTTTTTAGTACTAAAAGTAATTAAAAGACATTGTATTTTATATTATATTATAAATAATACTCATCCTCGTTTCAAATATATACATACAAATATTTGTTTGGATAATTAATAGTTCGGACGGCTGTTTATAAAATTATAATTTATAGATCCACGCGTAAAATATTATTGACATAGCTTGACTTTAATAATGTAGTGATATATAGTCGTATAGAGTATTGAATTTTTTAATACTAAAAGTAATTAAAAAACATTGTATTTTATATTATATTATAAATAATACTCATCCTCGTTTCAAATATATACATACAAATATTTGTTTGGATAATTAATAGTTCGGACGGCTCTTTATAAAATTATAACTTATAAATCCACGCGTAAAATATTATTGACATAGCTTGACTTTAATAATGTAATGATATATAGTCGTATAGAGTATTGAATTTTTTAATACTAAAAGTAATTAAAAGACATTGTATTTTATATTATATTATAAATAATACTCATCCTCGTTTCAAATATATACATACAAATATTTGTTTGGATAATTAATAGTTCGGAGGGCTGTTTATAAAATTATAAGTTATAAATCTACGCGTAAAATATTATTGACATAGCTTGACTTTAATAATGTAGTGATATATAGTCGTATAGAGTATTGGATTTTTTAATACTAAAAGTAATTAAAAGACATTGTATCTTATTATATTATATTATAAATAATTGTCATTGTTATCGGTATTATTTTTCTATGATGTAAAGTATTCACTTTTTATGCGAAAATATGAGCGTTCCTTTATCCGATAACGACGAGTGATCAGTTCTGACGAGAGATTCCATCGTGCTTTACTGTAAATATTGTAGAAAATTGAAAAAGACTTGGAGGATATTAAATGTGCAATTGTACAGTTCGTCCAGAACCAATCGAATAATTCAATTCTGACTCTTTATAAAGATAAAAGCATTACGTAATTATCGAGTCACATTCATTAGCACAAATCTATTCTTAATAGACTGGTTGGATTTGTAATTAGAACAAATTTTCCCATATATTATAAAAGATATTAACACACGAAGCATGAATTTTCTCTTATATTTTATAAAATGTAAAATGCTAAAATACGACTGTTTTTACGTGCTCGTTAAATTTTATCAAAATTCATGAATAACGTTTCATTTTGTTGGATAATTTAAAAGGATAATTTAAAATGTACATTTTTAGATTCTACGTAATGTGATTGACGAAACATATTTCTGTCTCTGTAACGTAATTGCAATTAGTGGAATTAAAAATTGGCCATTAATATTCATATTTAACTGCATACTCTGTACAATGCTGTGAGTAATTTTAAACTCGATTTCTGCATTATTTCTTCCAAAGAAGATATTTCCAAAAAAACTACTGATCATGTCTGAATATATTAAGTGAAATTATTTTTCTAAAGGATAGATTGAACGTTATGGGATACCAAGAAACGTTACATGGCAAATTATTGCCTTTCGTAACCGTAATAGGAGGCAAAAAGACATTTTTCTCAGCAAGACAACGTTCCTATTTATGCAGCTGCCACTACAAGAAAGTGGTTTTAAGATTTCGTAACAGAATTATTATGATGGTCAGCATTCAGTTCTGACCTGAACTCGATGGAGAACCTGCGAGGAATTCTAGCGAGACAAGTTTACGATCAGGAGGAGTCACCGATAGAAAGTTAAACTTGAAAAAAGAATAAAATAAGAGAATATTCGAAACGAAACTTTAAATAAGTTAGTGTATCTAGTGGATTAATAGAAGTAATCAAATATGAAAATAAGAATAGATCCACTAAACATTGAATGAAGACCTGACAAAATTAGCGTGTAATTTATATTTTTTCACAGTCGAAAATAGATTTTTAAGAGAAGATCTAATTTTCTCCAATTTTGTATTATAATACGATATTATAGAAACTATTTTGCCAATCTTCTTTCTGATATTACGAAAAAACTAAAAATGTGGTAGAGTTTATAATTATTCACTATACTGTATGTATACTACAATAATATTGCAGCAATATTTCATGCGACCTAATTACGTATATTGCTTATTATTAACATATATGTCTAGCGGATATTGGATCATTTTTATTACCAACTAATCGAATGCTTATTTTACGACGATGGAACGAAGAACGAACAAAATGGTTAAAGTTTAGTGTAGGCTCATTTGATTCATTAGAGTGTTTAACTTCAGTCAAACTATACAATTTGCCTTGTAACTCAGAAAATTTTTGAGTGATCGATATCTCACTTGCTATTAGTGGCCCGATAATCAATCGCGAAATATATTATGCATAATTATCAACAAGAAGTACATTTAATTTTATTATTTTCATTTTTAATTATTACAATAACTCAGTAGCATGCTCATATTACTTCATTTCTGCAAGTTATTTTGCTATTTATTCTATTAGTTCTTATATATGTAATACCTTCTCACTGATGTAAGTAATTTTTTTCAAGAATATTGCAGTTATTCTCTCGTTTTCAATATTGTCTGATTGTTCTCTACGAATCTTATACCAAGTCTGACTCAAGGATTGAATTGTAAGATCTTGGAGCTTAGCCAACTCAAATAAACCTGTTTCAGCCTATCATGTTCATATAATAACAAAATTCGCCTAAGAATTAACACCATTTAATTAATTCGATTTAATTAAATAATAGTACCAAAACATAGCTCAAAAAGCTGAAACGTCTGAGTAGGATCGGCCCACGATCCAAATATCGAAATTATTTGTACACAGATGTAACCTATTTCCTCATCTTCCAAACGAATTTCACGACGCTACTCTGCCCGGAACATTCGCGGCTATGCACATGGTTTGCGCAAGAAAGAGAAAATTCGTTGCGTTTAGTAAACGTGGGCGAATCGCAAGCAAGTGCAGGAAGCATCAACGTTTCATTTGTTTCGAAGCTTCATCGATTCTCGACGTGCCTGTGTAAATACGCAGGTTCCAGTTCCCCGCAGCACCTGCAGTGCATTGTAGCCCGTTCAACGGAATTTGCGGGGCCTTGCGGTCGTACGGCTCTAAATAATCCGCGAGTTGGTAATATCACTTGGCCCACTAAATTCTCGTGGGTTAAATAGCGGGAGACTGTTGGTAGAACGCCGGCTGTTAGGCACACTGAGAAATTCCTTATCCTCTTGGAGGATTATAGCCTACCACGCATAATCGTCGTAATGAAATTTAAACTGGTGACTTGGTGTAAACTATTAAATACAGTCTTTGCATGAACGCCGAGGTCGGTGGCGGTGGTTTGCTGCGCGGATTGCGATTCAGATCGCTCTGAATTGGATGCATCGCGCGTACTCAATGGAACGGACTCAAAAGCGTCTTTGGAGCATGTATATCTTCGCGTTTGTAATAGTAATTGCCCGTTTAAGAAGTGGTCATGGTCAGTGATACTATGGAATTGTGGTAGTTGTATACATGTCTGTTCAAAAGCAGCTGCAGGTTAGCCTCGAAGTAAGCAACTGGTTTCTGGCTCGAAGTCAGTAATTGGTTTCTGACACGAAATCGACACTTGGTTGCTGGCTCGAAGTAAACAACTGGTTTCTGACTTGAATTAAGCAACTCTCATTCATCTTTCTTATTTAAAGTTGTCGACAGAATGAGAGATCCGAGAACGAGTAAGAGTCATAAATTTTTGTGGCCGAATGAACTGTGATGTCGTTCAGTAAAAGACGAACAAAACGTGTACAATTTTGCCTGGAAATAAGCAACATGCTTGGAACCAACAAGTTGCTTGTTACGAGCATTTGCGAGACATATACTATTCGACTAAATTCGAATGGGACCTTGTTCGCGAATAGGACAGAAAAGAACATGGTGAAAGAGCGAGAGGCCAGAGATGGCGGTAAATTGTAAAGTACATAACAATCGAGCAGTACATAACATGTCAGGATTGCTAATGATACAGCGAGAAAGCGTTATACATATTCTATTCGTTTTCTACTAAACGATGCCAGTGTTTATCTGCCTATCAAAACTTTTGGCTTCTCGCTTTAATGGACTTCTTACTCATGGACTTCATTCTCGAATCTCTCACTCTGTCAACGACTTTAAACAAAGAAGAAGGAATAGCGAGTTGCTTATTTCCGCAGAAAGACGATTGCTTACTTCGAGCTAGAAACTGATTGCTGATTTCTAGTCAGAAATTTATTGCTGATTTTCACTCAGAAACTGATTGCTAATTTCGAATCAGAAAACGATTACTGTTTTCTAGTTAGAAATTCATTGCTGATTTTCACTCAGGAACTGATTGCTAATTTCGAATCAGAAACATATCGCTGATTTCGAGTCAGAAACCGATTGCTGATTTTCACTCAAAAACTGATTACTAATTTCGAGTCGGAAACAGATCGCTGATTTCGAGTCAGAAACCGATTGCTGTTTTCTAGTCAGAAATTCATTGCTGATTTTCACTAGGAAATTGATTGCTAATTTGGAGTCGGAAACAGATCGCCGATTTCGAGTCAGAAACCGATTGCTGTTTTCTAGTCAGAAATTCATTTCTGATTTTCACTCGGAAATTGATTGCTAATTTGGAGTCGGAAACAGATCGCTGATTTCGAGTCAGAAACTGATTGCTGTTTTCTAGTCAGAAATTCATTGCTGATTTTCACTCAGAAACTGATTGCTAATTTCGAGTCGGAAACAGATCGCTGATTTCGAGTCAGAAACTGATTACTGTTTTTTAGTCAGAAATTCATTCCTGATTTCCACTCAGAAACTGAATGCTATTTTGGAGTCGGAAACAGATCGCTGATTTTGAATCAGAAACTGATTGCTGATTTCAAGCGAGAAAGTAGTTGCTGATTTCGAGCCAGGAAGCAGTTACTCATTTCCAGTTAGAAATAATTTGCTCATTTTGAGTGAGAAACCAATTGCTAATTTCGTGTTAGGAACCAGTTGCTTAGTTCGAGTCAGAAACCAGTTTACAATTTCGAGGTCAAACTGTATTAGAATGTTAGGGAAATGATTGATCAGACAGAATTTTGTATCCATGTAGAATAACAATCGAAAATATATAACAAAGGTTGAATTTGTTTGCAGGAGTTGCAAAACATAGAACAATAATGAATTAACAATCGTGCATTGGTTATACAATATGATATAAAATTCATCGAATAAATTTAGTATGTAATTAGATAGGAAACTCTGGTCAAAATTCGAGGCTGGTTTGTGAAATCATTTGCAGTATTCATGCAACGAAACACAATACGAAATATATGAAATCCGCACGGGACAAATATAAATAAGATAGTTCTGTTTTTATTTTGTGACCAGAGAGAGACAGTGTGAGCTATAACAAATAGTATTCCAACAAGTGGTTGTTATCAATAAAATCAGGACACTGCCACACACTCGAAAAGATTATCCAACTTTTTTCGTATAAATGACGGTTTCCGTAAATGTCTGTATAGTTTCGATACACTGTTGCAGAAATAAAAGATGCTCGATAAGCATTCACTTGTTGCAAGGTTTTTATCTGAATAAGCAGTTTTTTAATTGTGTCGAATGGTTTCACGTATATGCACAGTTTATGGTATGCGTTAAAGAGCACACGATAGTATATCAAAAGTTAGCGAATGAGCAGAAATTGAAAAATCGATTTTCCCCGTATTGATACTTTTGAAATTTGTAAACAATCTTTTAGTACAGATTATATCACTATGCTTTTAATTATCGCATCATTACCTATATTCTTTGAATTATATTTTTCGCTTATTAACAAATATATACTTCTGTTCTTACATACAGTTATAGTTCTCATAATATGCGAAGATGAAAGCTCGAAAGCGATTTGTTTAAACGAAAATGTAGCGCCGATTATGACAATATATTTTTATCTGTGCCTAGCAAATTCATCATATAATTCGTTGAATTTTACGTATGTCGTTGTATGCTTAGAAATTTATTTTTCATCCGAATTACCGTCGTCCGTTTTTGCGATTAAATCGAAACGTATATACCGGAATAAGTCGACGTAGAAAAGAGCGTTGTTTCTTTGATCAAAGGACATGTACGTGATTCGCGTTTCGATAGAATTTGGTAACAGTTGATGAAATACCTTTGACGGATTATCTACATGATAGAACGATATGGACAAAGGGCTAAAGGAAAAGCTTTGCTAGTTCGTAATTCCTCAGGCGATGGATATTGCAAGTGCAGAGCTTCATACAAAGAGATATAGAATTCTTTGTATCTTTTCGTCGAGAGCGGACATACAATCGAAGCGCGTGCAACTGCATGAAACATTTTTCAACGTTGTTCCTCTTCCGAAGCTTTTGTTTGTAAATGGCACTGCAGGAATAATCCTTTCATCGGACGGGACATCTTCGAATCTTCGTACGCAAAGTCTTCTCCAATTTGTCTTTAAACACGCTTTTCTTCCCAAGGAGTATTTAACGTGGAAGAAGATTAATTAAATTAGTAAATTCGTGTAATGAGATTGTGTTCGCCTTTTTGTATTACGTTTTGGAGATCGTCGCAGAAACATTACTTACGATAGCTGCGATCGACGAATATACGTTTTAGTATTATCGATAAATATTGCTTATAATTAAAAATCAAATCACGCTTCGTATTTTCCACAGAGGAGCTGTTTTAAAATCCAGCATGCTGCCAACCAATCTCAGTTTACCAAAATTATCTTCTTACTTGGTTTTCAATATTTCTCTTCAAAATTTGTCAGAGTAATAATCATAATATTGGAATAAAATAATAATTATCTTAGTAATAATATCGTCTTTGATCTGCACAAAACCTGTACAATTTATCAGTTATCTTTAAAAGACTTTTAAAAGTCCTGGCGGGTGATTCCCTTTTTCGAATCGTCGTATTAAAATTCTTCCGTTTGATAATAAAATGACGCAAAAATTAGATAATTAACAAAAATTTTTCGCCATCTTCGATTCTTGTCTTGTCCAAAACGAACATTATGAGCGTTTGATAAAAGAATTGTTACTATATATATAAACTCCCTAGAATTCAAGTGTGATAGGGACTTTCTCTATTTCACGGCTGGCACGACTTTCTTTGTTCCACGGACAGAGGGACTTTCTTTGTTTTACGGACAGCCATTTTGAGAGACATTCATTTCCCAAACGGACGAACAGAGAGCAACATCAGAGATAGACAAGATTATAGAAGAAAAAAATAATTATTTAAAACATTGAAGATTGACGGAGAAAGATCGGTAGCTCAGGACGTTGAAAATCGATTTTCGATTTTCAGGTAGACATTGCACAGAACTTGTTATTTATTGTTTACTGTTATCGATTGGTATTTATTGTTGTTTACTCCTGTAATTTATTTAAGTATTTTCACAATAAACTCGATTTTCAAACTTCAGAATCGATCACCTGAATTACCCCGAGATTTACGACATTACATATATATTGGATTACAGGTTTCTTTCATCACACAGCAGATATGCGATATAGATATAGTACATACATAATAATATACGTATAATAGATATATTTATTTATATTAGAATATTTGATGTACCGTTAATACCAATTATTTCATAAATATATAGGAAATCATAAATATTTTATTCAATAAATATTTGGGAAATTGCTGATAAAAACACAAAGTTTCCATTGTGTCGAGGTAAATCACTCGCGTAATCCATTTGCAAAGCACAATGGAACAAAATATGTAACACTTGCACGATCGATCAAATAAATCTTAAAGTAGCAATCTTTTGAATTTTTCACTCCAGGAAGTAACAATTTTTGACGCTTTTTCAAAAGACGCGAGGAAACTTGCTGCACGATCTAACGCATCGCGTATTAAAAGTTCGATAGAAAATTCTCCCCAACTTTATGCATCCAGACTTGTAACTTCCATTCATCGAAATAATTCACCACGTTTTAAATTGATTAAACTTTGACAACAAGTTCGGCCGTCCGAACAAACGAAACATCGCGACTGGACTTATTAGGTTGTCCGAAAAGTGTCTTTCTTTTACAGACACGTCTTTTACAACGACGCATCTTTATACAAACATGAAACCCAATCTATCGAACGTCGTGGTTTTTATCTTGATAAAACAAAATGGACCATACGTAATACGATAAAATAATATAATACGAAAACTATTGTGTATCTATTATTTCCTTATTAAACGCAAGAAACTTTTCGGACGACCTAATACAATCGCTGCGATACGAAATGATAATTCGTCTTCTGGAAATTAGCCGAAACACTTGTTGGCCGAGTAGTAAACTCGTAAGTTGCTGGCCATGGCGTGAAAGGGATTCGCGTTTGTGCCCCGGAGTTTTTGACTAATCCCAGTTGGAAAGTTTGCGAATACAAGGGTGACGTGGAAAGTCGCGGAAGTTTTAATCCTTCGCGATGAGACGAGCGTAAGTAGGGGCTTAGGAAGATATCGAAAATTTTTTCACGATCCAACCTATCCCCTCCGCCTTTTCATACAGTGTGCGTATCCTTTAATTCTCGCGAATGTCCAGATAACTCGATGAAATTTGAACCTGGCTGGATTTCCCGGCTGGATTTTCCTACTGTACCGTTACGAGTATGTACATAACCCTGCGAGCTCAACCTTAAGTCCCGCACTTACCCTGAAAGACAAATTTCCTGACCCATCCCATGGAGCGACGTAACGCAACCTTGTCATCGTGTTTCGCTAATCCAGCTTGTAATCGTTGCTCTGTGCTCAAAGATGGAAGCAAGATCTTGCTAAACTGTTTGCTGTCTGTTAAACGTCTCGTTGGTCGTGATTTTACAGACACTCGTGCACGCGACGAATCACGTGGCGCGTCAATTTTGCCTCCTACGATCTGTTTGTGCTTTTATCGCGCCCTCCTGGATACCAGTTTGTTAGCAATTTGTTTCGTATTCGTAGCAATACTCTCGTCTTCGCGTGACGCGTAGACTGCGAATGTTTCTAGAAATTCTTATTTTTACGAAGGTAATGAAAGGAGAGAAACTGACATGGAAGATAGTTTTATCTGCGAAACGAATGGCTGAGAAACCACTCGTAAACTAACTTTGGAATTGGATAATATGGAAAATGATTATGTCAAATATTTCATTTGAAATTATGGTATTGTTTGAAATATAATTTCTTGGAGTTTATGTTAGAATTTACTTGTGGTATATGTTTGGCATTTAATGTCTGTCTGAGATTTCCATTTTCGCTAGAACGTGTCTATAATACGAAAGAATTTCTGTAATAAAGGGCGATATTATATACGCAAATATTTTGTGTTCAGTTCCATGCTGGTAATTCGCTTTTATCGCCTAAGTAGTTAATGTAGTGTGTACATTAAAGTCAAATGCAGCGTCGGTTAATGAAGGTAAAGTTAATGGCATCGATCGTGTCCATTTCGTATTCTGCCCTCGTACAAATGAAGACTTTAACCAACGATCGTTGTTATACTTACAGCGATACAAAGTAATAATTATTTTAATATCTCACAATGATTACGTATCTCTATATTAAAAAATAACTATATTCTTTATCACAAGAATATAAATAAAAAAAGAGAAATACTTTTACAACGAACAATTGGTACTTCGAAATTATTAAAGGACAAAATTTACTGAAATTGCTTTCGTAGAGCTTCGGAAAATATGTATAAAAATGCAGTAATGATTTACAACTATTTCCAATTTCTTGCATTCATAGCATCTGAATTTGTTCCGAGGACCGTAGAAATCGGATGTAGCCGTACTTGCATGTTTTGGTAATCCTGCACGTAAACGGGGATTAAAGAAAATCCCGACAGAATCCGCAGATCCTATAAAATGCGGTCGATACTACATGCACGAAAGCGTTGATTCTTGACTCTACGGGATAAAAGTTGATGCTTGCTCGAGTTAAGTCTTTTCACGAGATGGATCAACTGTCATACATATGTAATGTATGTACAGTAGCGGACAAAAGTTTCAAACGACTGCCTCTTCCCACTCTGTTACAGCCTATTAAATTTTAAATCATCAGAAAACAACACTCCATTAAAATATACTGTCCGTACTTGTACTGTCCAGTGCTTGTGTGCTTCCCGGAAGCAGAAGCAATTTCTGGCTTCCGATTTTTACGACTGAATATTGGATTCTTCGGAAGCTCCTTCGAGACTAAAATCGCGAAAATACTTCTGAACGATTCTTACGCGAATGTTCGGATCATTCGTAACGCAGATTTCGTTTTAAGAATCAATAGCAATTCGAAAATCCTTTTCGGATAAGCAGTGGATGCGCTGCACCATCTTTCTTCTTTCTTCATCCATCTTTTGTAAAATTTATAGATACTGTGCCTGCTTACAAGCTGTCTCGGATGTTCCAATAATATTTGCTATATTTCGCCAAATTTTTTGTAATTTTATTTGGGAGTATTTTACAATCAATTCTCATTGAGAATTTTTAGTAAATTTTCTGGCGTGGTACTATGACATGATTAAAAGTATAAAGTGTGTTATATTTCGCCAAATGTCTGTCTCTTCTTGCGTACTGACGCAACAATTTTTCTGTCTTCCGAGCGTAGACTGCTCACTGTACTCATGATTTTCATTTAAATTTGCCAATTGTTGTTATAAATTGAATATCCCCTGTTAAATAGACTTATTGTCGTTCGATTAATTCGTAGCACCACGTGTTTGAACGTTCGTCTCAAATTAATGTCCGCAACAAATTCAACATCTAATCGTTTCATACTCATCCTTTCAAGTATCGTTCTTCTTTCGAAAGTCTCACGGTCGTTCGTAAATCGAGTGTGAGTGTCATGTAATTGCAAGCACAACATCGAATTGTTGGTTATTTACTACCTTTAATATGGCGCGATAATCTATCGGGAAGCTAGTCGTCTTAAACTTATGTTCTCTACCGTACGTTTTCCAATAAACTGAAGTAGTATAATTGCGCAAGTATGTACAGTGACTAGGGGAAAGTGTACGTTTTATTAAAATCGAAAATGCGTAAGCAGTTAAACGAGCAATTATTAATATTTCAAGAAGAGCTAATATTATTTTTTTGAAATTTGTTCGTGTTAAACGGTAACGATACTATTTTTATTAACAACTAGACCGCGGATATTTATGCAAATTCGTATTTTTGTTCGTGTAATCCACAAAATGGAGCTTCGATAGAAAAATGTTTTATCTATTGAATATCGTAGAAGGTTCTTTACTTTGAATATTTTATGTATTTCTGCGTACTGCGTGCATTCTGTACATTTCTGTATCTTCGATTTTCCCATTAGTGTATAAAGATTTACGATTATTTATTAATAATAAATTATCAACGAAAACAATGTCGATATTTTCGATTCGATACTTTTTGTCGAACTGTACGAAACTGTTTTAATCGTACTAGATTATGTTTGGGAAATGTTAAAAGTCATTCATTTTGTGTATAAATATTTTATATTCGACAATTGTTTCAGTAAACCTTACGAAATGTTTATATTCTTCTTCCTGTTGACAACTTTCTTTTTGATTTTATTTTTTATTCGTTGCATCAGAGATATAATATTTGTAGGAAACATGCTGCAAGATATCATTTCTTGATAGGTATAACACGCGTCGCACGAAAACTACATCATTACGTCATTAATTAGTGAACAAGTCGACGTTAAATTGCTGTTGTAAATGTGTTTAGGCATTGTTTGACTCACTCGAGAGACCGTGACACATGATCGTTTTCTTCGACGCCCTGAAACGCGTAATTTCTTCTTTCTCGTGTTTTCCATTATTCATAAGCATGTATAGGCGAGAGTACAAGAACATTTTGCACATGAAAAATATTCTTTTAATAATGTTGTCACGACAATAAATTAACGTATTCTCTGAAAGTACATTTTCTACAAGTATTCTCTCGTATATCACACTTTAATTATTTAATAGCGCTCAATTACTTCGTACGCGTGTTTTTAACATGTTAGTTGACAATTAGTTAAGCGCAATTCAGCTGATCGCGTATGTGCTAATATCTACTTTTATTGTTTAGTAAATTA
This sequence comes from Bombus soroeensis, assembly GCA_014737365.1. Lineage (NCBI taxonomy): Eukaryota > Metazoa > Arthropoda > Insecta > Hymenoptera > Apidae > Bombus > Bombus soroeensis. Next base: position 540,759 of record JACXIL010000210.1, read on the forward strand.
AATTAGTAGATTATATTGTACATTATATTTATACTTTTTTCTTGATAAACGCTTCCATAATAGTAATATACAATAATGATATAATAATTCATAATAATAACAATAATAATAATCTGTTGAATATTTTTGTTTCAGGTAAGTAATCGACTTTAGCGATACTTAGGAGCGTATTCGACAAATATTCAAAATCGGATTGGTGGCGGTAAGTCGAAGCAACATTATTCAGTTCCTCTTCCATGTTATACGCTAATTGTTAATAAATAAGGCGATTCATGCTAGAAAATCTAAAAAAAAGGCGATAAAAAGTGGCAGATTTAAATTATATAAGAAAATAAATTTTATCACAGTTGACTAGATGGAGAAGATTTCGCTATGAATTTGTTATATTGTGATAAGGTTATTGCAATTGCGTGATTCTTCTTTTCTTAGAAACGACTAAAATGGAAATTCCTATTCGCTTCATGTGTCCCAGGGATATATTACACCGATACAGTCACAGACTTTCTTTAGAGATATTTTATGGAAAAGTAGAAAATATTCGATACAAATCAAATCATTCGTTTCCCTTGCAAAGCGGTTGTTCTTTATTCCTGAATTTTTCTTATCGCCGTAATCGATCAATCTATTCTCAACGACACTTTCTTCGGTTCTTTGGTGGCACATGTCGGAATGACTTCAACAGTAATCACTTTCACTGCTGGCGTTGAACTGAATTCTATAGCCTATCGTCGAATCTTATTTCTAAATATTTCGTAGAAAAGGTAATAAAATATATTACGCGAGAATAATTTGCCAAATTTTATGCGTTATTGCCATCGATGTTAATCGCCATGAATTCTCGTTTTATCAAGTTTCATTAAATCACGTTTATTAACAGAGTAACAGAAAGAAGTAGGAATCGAGGAAAATAGAATTCCAGGAAATCAAGTTACGAGAAGGGTTTCATCGATGTTTTGAAGAGATTAGTTTCGACAATCTTAAAATTATTTTAAATTAATTAATCGAGGATTACTTTGCGTTATCACAACTGGAGCGAAAATTACAACCAGACGAGATTATTTTTCACAAATCTAATTATCAGATGATTGCATATCAAATAATCTAACACAGGTATAACTGAAGACTTCTCGTGGACAACACTGTAAGTGCCAAACAGCAAACTTTTTAGCACAAAGATGAAGCTTGTCTGGCTTGAAATTATTTTTAGAGTTTGATTTGTTCGATTGTTGTTGATTGATCGTGTGTAAGATTTTAAGCGCACAAAATAATCCAAACGCGTCACAAAATTTTCTAATGTGCATTCATCAGAGAAAGAATTGTATTCGTCGAAGAGTCTGTATGTGCTACCTTTTAGTTGCAGAGTTACGTAAAATTATATAAAAATTTATATAAAATACTTTTTTACTGAAATGTTATTCATTTAAATTTTGTGTTTGTCCCCAAATAATTTCTATAAAACCAAAGAATAATATATATTTATCCAAGACGTTATTTTTATTTTTGTCACAAAAAAGGTACATTGTATAACGTTCCGAGTAAGAATTGTTATAAAATTGATGATATTTGGTATCTTTAAACAGTGTTAGTAATTACTTACAAATGGATATCGCTCTCAAGTTCTGTTTCCATTGGCACGCGGCACATTATACGATAAAAAAACAACACTTTTGAATTCCTGTACTTACAGCGTTGTCTACAAGAAATCTTCGATTCTTTCGACTACCTCGAAATCTACAATTTCACCGACTCGTGCCACTCGTCTTACTTTTCCGCAAAATTTAATCCGGTCGGCCGATGAAAAATAATTCCATTGCGGAAAATGTTCCGAACGTTATCGAACTGATGGAATACGCAAAACACGAACACGCAGAGGTCGTTTGGTTTTGGTAGCAAGGAAAGGGAGGGACGTGATTCGCGCAGCGCAAGTTTCAATCGCACGGTCAGAAAGTCGGTTCGTATAGTAGCGAATAGCGAGCGTAGAATGCGCGAGCGGAGGAAACCGGTTTTCCCTGTGACTTTCGCGACAGAAGCAATTTCCATCGGCGGAGAGACAGAGACGAAGTTTCTCAAGTTTCATTCCTCTCGCTCTGTATTCGTATCCTTCTACTCCACCAACGTGGAAGGAACGTAATTCTTTTTTCTTTATCACTGTGCGCCACTTCCTTTTATCCGTGGCTCTTGGCCCGCCCGTTCGTTCGTTCTTTCGCTCGTTCGTTCGCTTCTCTCGCCGCGAAAGACTTAATTCGTCGGACGTCTTAATCAAAAGTTACGATTCCCTGTTTTGCGTCGCCTAAGTTAAACGTCGTGCCGGAGTTACGAGACGGCGCTTATAAGAATGGATTTTAATTCGACGAAAGTGAAAAGCAAATTTAATCTCTTGCTCTTGGTCGAAATAATATCGCTGGGAGATAGAAGACTGCGAGAAAGAAGAACGCGTTTCGCTCTTCTTTTCGTTTTATTTTTAACTGCTGTTTAATGTCGTATCGACCACGATCTCGTTAAGAATATCGTTACGTTATACTCGTTTATCGAGTAATTCCGTTTTCCTAATAAACGTTAACGAATCGTCAATTTTCTTGGCCTCCAAACATTTTCAACGAGCGGCTTCAATTTGTATTTTCCGTGCGTCGTATCTCGGCCAATTTGATGACCACGCGAGAAACCAAGACGAACAATTTGAAAATTCAGTAATTAATTCCACGTTATGAAATTTGTCTTTTTGTTCGTATATATATAACAAGTATATTAATATAACAATTTGTACTATTAATAGATTGTCCGAAAAGTTTCTTTCGTTTCATAAGGTGATAATAGATGAACAACAGTTTCTGTTTTATATTATTTTATTGAATTAGGTATGATCCATTTCGTTATATTTCTATTATTATGTTCGTGCATAATTTAATACACTAATATAAAACAAAAAACATTGTGCGTCTATTATTTCCTTATAAAACGGAAGAAACTTTTCGATCCAATGAATCTTACTTTATATAGACATTTTACATTTACTACGCTTGTCACACATACGTTTGAAATTAGTGTAATTACTTATACTAATTTGCTAGTAAATATATGCTCGCAATAAATATCTTTCTACTTGTTGTAGAATTTCTATAGACATTTCTACATTACTCTCAAATGTTATCAATGTAACTGTGACAATCGTGTTTCATTGTACCGCTGATAAAATTCCAAAACATTCGATGTAGCATATCCAATATAGATTGGAAACGTTCATGGCAGTAAGATGTCACGATATTGGTTCTTCGGCAGCAATCGTTTAGCTGTTGCACTTGCACTTTGCACTTGCATTGTGTAGTCGCACCTGAAACAGGTCTCAGGAAGTAAACTGCAATGTCTACGAAACGTTGGCGCAATGTGCCAGTGCAATATAGCTATACGATTGTTGCCGAAGAACCAATATCATGACACATACGATACAAAGTATTGAAATACTTTTGCAAGCTATTGTACTTTCTGTAACTTTTTGTAAAAACCTGCAATACCATACTTGCTTAACCTGTTAGATACGATGGACCACTATAGTGGCTTTCGCGGATATCGTCTTATATCACGACGCGCCACTATAGTGGCTCACTCTACCGACTTGGACAAAATATGAACAAAGTTTTATTTGTATGCACGATTTCTCGTTTCAGTCTCATGCTATACCTTTTGAATTTTTAATTCTTTTCTAATTTTCTTTTCAATAACACTCTATCGTTTTAAGTGTTTTATTTAAAATGGACTTCATCAAACAGCTGGTTGATAGAAAGCAATTTAAACAATTTTTTCTCTAATGACATTGAATATGTAGTATTGCTTATCTGAGTACAACAAATATTGCCAAATATAATACATATTTAACCTGACAATTTAAAAATATCTAGTACAACTCAGAGTACCTGTGAAAAAAATTAATTTTAAATTACTCGACAATGAAGTTCAAAGGGTTGAACATCTTCTTAACCTCTTAGGTACAAAGCGCCACTATAGTGGCTCACTCTACCGACTTGGACAAAATATGAACAAAGTTTTATTTGTATACACGATTTCTCGTTTCAGTCTCATGCTATACCTTTTGAATTTTTAATTCTTTTCTAATTTTCTTTTCAATAACTCTCTATCGTTTTAAGTGTTTTATTTAAAATGGACTTCATTAAACAGCTGGTTGATAGAAAGCAATTTAAACAATTTTTTCTCTAATGACATTGAATATGTAGTATTGCTTATCTGAGTACAACAAATATTGCCAAATATAATACATATTTAACCTGACAATTTAAAAATATCTAGTACAACTCAGAGTACCTGTGAAAAATATTAATTTCGAATTACTCGACAATGAAGTTCAAAGGGTTGAACATCTTCTTAACCTCTTAGGTACGAAGCGCCACTATAGTGGCTCACTCTACCGACTTGGACAAAATATGAACAAAGTTTTATTTGTATACACGATTTCTCGTTTCAGTCTCATGCTATCCCTTTTGAATTTTTAATTCTTTTCTAATTTTCTTTTCAATAATTCTCTATCGTTTTAAGTGTTTTATTTAAAATGGACTTCATCAAACAGCTGGTTGATAGAAAGCAATTTAAACAATTTTTTCTCTAATGACATTGAATATGTAGTATTGCTTATCTGAGTACAACAAATATTGCCAAATATAATACATATTTAACCTGACAATTTAAAAATATCTAATACAACTCAGAGTACCTATGAAAAAAATTAATTTCGAATTGCTCGACAATGAAGTTCAAAGGGTTGAACATCTTCTCAACCTCTTAGGTACGAAGCGCCACTATAGTGGCTCACTCTACCGACTCTTTTCCTCACTGTTTGAATTAAATGATCTTTTTCATTTGTCTTGTTTCACACTTCTTTTGCCCCCGTAAAGTTTTATAACAGTGTTAACAATATACAAACAGAATATACAGTCTTTGTTTTTGATATGTCAGTGTCAGGTATTAATTATTGCTTTTCGTTAATATAAATATACCATTGTTAGATGCTCTTTTTAACATGCCGACCTGTATCCTTATAATTTTGTAGAATCTCCAGGCTCAAAATGTAGCTTCAAAATAGAAAATGAAGAGCAATTTGAAAAACACTATCGCGTTATGAGTGTGAAAATTGTGACGTGGGTCTATGTGTCGTACCGTGCTTTAAGATACATCACACTCAATTGTATTATTAATTATTAAAGTAAATTATTAAAGTTAAAAGATATGTATCATATCTTTAGGAAAAATTATAATTAGTTATCAAACACTTCGTTCCAATGTGCTTGCGTAGGGAACAGCATTATCCGCCACACATTGCAGTGCTGTATCATTTACGTGTTATTCGCGTCAAACTCTGCCGTACAGAGAAACAGCCCCACGCAAAACTTATTGGAACTTATTATACGGACTTATTGGAAATCTGAATTATTTTGAAAATTGGAATTACTGGACTTTGAATACTATTGCTGGTAAAGATAATGGTCATCTTGTAACTCGCGACGAAATTCTCGCAGAATTTTGTGCAGTAACGTACGTGTCTAGCTTTTCTTCATTCAATGTTTTATCGACGAATTAATTTGTGTCCGACTGTTTTTAAAAAATAAGAGACAGGCAGGTCATCTTCTTTTTTATTATCAGAATGTTGAAAGTTCCTACGGTGTTTCCGACGTGGAACCATCGTTCGCATGATTTTTTCGCTCGAGGATGATAGGAGGCGCGTAAGTTTTCGCGCGAAGCGTGCCAAAGCGCTGTTTCTTGTCACCGTCGTAGATGTAACGTACGGTTAGCACGAGAGAACTTTCTACTGTACCTAATAGTTTTTTACTTTGTTGGTGACCTTTTACATTTTCAGAGTTTCGTAACTAATGACACGTATATAAAGTTTGAAACAAGCAGCGTATGAAGTTTCAGCGATATCATTTCTCCTTTTCTTCTGTCGCCTACTGTATCCGAGAAAATGTTGCGTTAGAAATGCACCTGAAGTTTTCTTATCACGCTTCCACCAGAAATTTGTCATAGCTTTGTTTTCGCTACCTGGCGATCTACGTGCGCAGGCGATCAAGTTTTGCGATATTTTTTTATCTCGGAACATTACAGAGGTTAAGAAGATACGATGCATTGAAGCATCGCTTGAATCGTATTTTGAATTATTTACACGTTTGATTCTCGTTGAAATTCTCATTGAACGAATACGACGTCCAGTCAGGAATTATAAAATTACAAAATTATATACGTATATATGTAATAATGTAAATCCATAGGAAAATCGAGTTTATTTTGGGAATAATTAAATTAAATACAACAACAGTCAATAACAAATCTACTACAAATTTTACCTGGTAAATCAAGTATCGATTTTGTAGTCCTAAATTACCGTTTTTCTCTCGTGATCTGATCTATTCAGTAAAATGACTGCCGGTAAAACAAAACAAAAGTAAAAAATGTCGGTTGGCGGGTACTTTGAATTCTATAGAATTTACACACACACACATATATATATATAATTTTGCAATTGTATAAACAATACATAATGATAAAAATAATGTATAAAATAAAATAATAAAGAAAAGTATATTTTCTAAAAGGCATTGGTTTATGCAACTTGCTACAGATTTTTTGCAACACTGATCATTCTTAACGTAAGAATCTTAGAAGCTATATATGACTTTAAGCTCGCAGTTAAAAAATAAAAAAGAAAAATACAAAGTAGTATTGTGCTGTTTATGTCTTGCTTGTGTTTCATACAATTTTTTCGCATTAGCAGGAGTAATAATTATTAAATTATTGCTCCGTCGATCGTGACGAAGATTCAGAATCGTAACACGACACAGGTGACCTAAAACTTGTACCTTGCATTGTACGTATTCGTATCATTGATTTATTAAATTTTGATGTATCTGTTCCGCTACTTTTTGACGCACACATTTCTTAACGATCTTTCCAATAATTATTACTTTCCAATAATTATCACGGCGTGCTTCGGTACTCGAACATTTACAAATTAAATCGCTGCCGGCCTGATTACTTCCGTGGACCAATCGACTTTCGTTAATGATCAGCCTCGGCAAATGGGATACTTGCAGCGAGAAAGGAATTAGAAAGATACGATCAGATTATGTACAAGGAAAAATAGAGGAGGAGAAGATGGCGTTAGATGAAACAAAGGAGATTGGAGAAAGAGAAAGAAAGCTAAGTAAGCCACATCCATTGTAGTCCACGCGTTTTCGTCCCCGCGAATCTTTTAAACTTTCGATATTATCTGCTTAAGAGGATTTTTTTGTCCGAAGATGAAGAGCGAATTAAAGCGCGACGAATCTCGACTCGCGAGATAACAAACAATTTTTTCTGCTCTGGGGCCATCCGTTAAGTGAAAAAAAAAAGAAGGGGACAGGTATAAAAAAGAAACGCTATCCCGTAAATTAAACCGTAATAACGAACATCTATTACGCGGTTTCTTACGAGTTACCAAGTTTTTCGTACCCTTTGCCTTTCACCCGAGGAAATAATGGCTGCCGTACAGCTGAAATTTCCGAGTCGATATTTTAGAAGTTACACTCAACTCGTTCCGAACTTTGTTCCTTATACAGTACGCTTTGCACGGCGAACATTATTTAAAATATCGTTAATTACTTGGAGAAGCGTTACATGATCTAAAATCGCAGCGCGCCGATATCGCACGCGATATTAACGAGAACCAGAGCCGCAAAATAGATCGGGATTACCATCTAATTACAAACTCTTAAACGAAATGCCCTCTTTGTACGGTGTTTTGCTCTTAGATAATACGAAGCTTGCAGTAGCAGTCGAGTTGAACAAATATTACGAGAAGGGTCGTATGCAAGACTAGCCGGAAATTGGACGCACAGTCAACTCGCGTTCTACTTGTATAACCAATATCCTTGATTTTGTTAGCGCTCCGTGTGTACTTGTTTTAAAATGTTCTGCTACGTTTTCACAGGAAATTTATTAATACTATTTCCCTTATTCGGATAAACAGGCGATTTTACAACCAAAAATGTGCAATTTCTGAATATCTTGCTTTCGTTTTGAACGAATTAATATCATTTCGTGGCAGTTGAATGGGAAAGTTGCATTATTTTCTAGTAATCGAATATTGTGTATATATATACGAGGGTGTATGTATGTATGTATATATGTATATGTGTGTATAGATATATAACATTTAAACGTTAACCATTTAGGAAGCAAAAGAGTTGGTGCATTTTATCCAGACAGCAATGAGGAGTTGACATCAAAATGTCAGTCGCGTGGCTAATATCCTGAGCCAATAAGACAAAAGATTAAAGCTATGCTTGTGTATATCTAGGGAAATTTGTTAACATAATATGTTTTTCAATATTGTTTTCGTTGATTATTTATTATTAACACTTTGACTGCCACGGTGGTCATTGGTAACCGGACCACTTGAACTTCTTACAATTGTAAAAATTGAATGAAAATTGACAGTTAGAGCATTTTGAATATAACCGATAAATAGAAGATACTTTGAAATAAAAACTGTCCCATTGAACGATTAAACAGTTTTATTAGAACATCAATAAAAAAAAAAAAAAAATGAGAACAAATCTTTCGTCTAACGGTGCACTGTGTTAAAACACTTTAAACATAAATGTGGCTCATCGATACAATCTGGACAATAGGTGGTCACCTTTTTGGTCCGATTCATAGCAATTTTTGACCCTAACTGTTTAACATTTTTTTTATAGCACTCTGCAAAATTTTCGCGCCAGGTGCGCTTGCTCTTCTTTCTTCTGCATTTCGTGTCACACGGTTAGAAGTGTGCACATACCTTACTATTATACATAGAATGAGCAAAAATTGTTTACTGATATCTTCTACACGTTTCAACAATATATTCTGGACGTTTTGTTTACGACAAAATAACAAATGCGAATGGTTTGTTGAAATAAACGAAGGCTTGTTATAATATGTCGCTATCAACAGTTAGCAAGACGCTACGGTGGTCACCCGTGACCACCAATAAGATAAACGTACCATTGGGGAAGAATGTTGTCTTACATCATCAATTTATTATTATTTTGCCATTATATGATTTGAATAATAAAAATACTCCCGTGGCATTCTGAGCGAAACATGTGATTTCGACGTGGCAGTCAAAGTGTTAATAAATAATCGTAAATCTTTATACACTAATGGGAAAATCGAAGATACAGAAATGTACAGAATGCACGCAGTATGCAGAAATACATAAAATATTCAAAGTAAAGAACCTTCTACGATATTCAATAGATAAAACATGTTTCTATCGAAGCTCCATTTTGTGGATTACACGAACAAAAATACGAATTTGCATAAATATCCGCGGTCTAGTTGTTAATAAAAATAGTATCGTTACCGTTTAATACGAACAAATTTCAAAAAAATAATATTAGCTCTTCTTGAAATATTAATAATTGCTCGTTTAACTGCTTACGCATTTTCGATTTTAATAAAACGTACACTTTCCCCTAGCCACTGTACATATTTGCGCAATTATACTACTTCAGTTTATTGGAAAACGTACGGTAGAGAACATAAGTTTGAGACGACTAGCTTTCCGATAGATTATCTCGCCATATTAAAGGTAGTAAATAATCAACAATTCGATGTTGTGCTTACAATTACATGTCCACTCACACTCGATTTACGAACGACCGTGAGACTTTCGAAAGACGAACGATACTTGAAAGGATGCGTATGAAACGATTAGATGTTGAATTTGTTGCGGACATTAATTTGAGACGAACGTTCAAACACGTGGTGCTACGAATTAATCGAACGACAATAAGTCTATTTAACAGGGGATATTCAATTTATAACAACAATTGGCAAATTTAAATGAAAATCATGAGTACAGTGAGCAGTCTACGCTCGGAAGACAGAAAGATTGTTGCGTCAGTACGCAAGAAGAGACAGACATTTGACGAAATATAACACACTTTAATCATATCATAGTACCACGCCAGAAAATTTACTAAAAATTCTCAATGAGAATTGATTGTAAAATACTCCCAAATAAAATTACAAAAAATTTGGCGAAATATAGCAAATATTATTGGAACATCCAAGACAGCTCGTAAGCAGGTCTTATAATTTTAACGATATAATACGTGTATCGTACAGAACATTTTGAAAAATTAACATTACAGTGAGACTCGACTATAAGGCAAAGCTTGAAACAAATCTGGAAACGTATATGAAAGGTACAATATACAAAGTGCAAGTAAATCGGAACATCTTAGAGATCAAATTGATTAACACTACTTTTCGTATATAGATAAAATTTGAGACAAATCTGGCCCATAGATGACGCTTTAATTATCTTTCTTAAATACTGTTACAAAAATTCACTTCGGATCGCAGCAGTTACACCTTAACATGATTCAAACGTAACAAAAACGTGAAACGTTTTCCTGGATACAAGTAATTTTACTTCAAATTTTTTACTTTCAATTTTTTTTAGAACGTTTAAAAAAAAAAGAACCTTCAAGCTACAGCAGAGTGTTCAGAGTTATCCGAAGTGTTTCGAACTTTACCATAACAAATTTTGACACAAAAAGTAGGAAAATATAAAATATCTGGTATTGTGAAAACAATTAATCAAGCTTCAGACCGACTGAATAATTAATTCGACCTAAATACACGCACAACATTACGTTATCAAAATGTGTTTTATGATTATTATACGATTTATGAATATTAATCGACCTTTCCGTATTATTCCCAGTCTTGGACTATCCGAAATAGGCCCTGTCTGCGTCAGGATAATCGAGTTTCTACGGTGATACGAAATAAAAAAACATATTATCTCGTTTTCTTTTCTTTTCTTTCATATGCACGTTTGAAAAATTGTGATGAGAAATTGAAGCGATGGTTACGAATTGGTTCGAACGACAGAGTCAAAAACACTTATTAAATAGCTACGGTTCATTGGCGCCTAAATGAAGTTTTCTACATCTTACTAAAATTAACGAATCTGTGTCTCCACGACGAAGCAAGAAGCTGCGAATGAATCGAAACGATCAGAACTACAATACTAGGAATTTACTTATTGCGCAATATTCCTGTCGCTATCATCGTTGTAACTTGCTTCCTCTTCCGCTTCTCTTGCTTCGCAGACTTTTGTGTCGTCCTCGTTGAAAATCGAAGGAAATTTCTAATCGAAAGCAGATGCAACGACATTGGAACATTTCTTCGTTGGTCATCGTCGTGAATGAGCAATCGATTTATTTCAGGCAAAGAGATCGTCGTTATTTATTTATTTTTGTTTTTAAGTTATAAAGAGTTGAACGGGCAATTCGTTTAATCGATAATTGTATTTTATGCTTCATAGTGAAACGCAACAGTTGCATTTTTTCTATTCGACGTAAAAAGACCTTTTATCATCGTGCAAGTGGGATAAATCATTTTATTTTATATTCATCGGATGAGAGGGGTAAATTAACGGGATTTTTAGCTCGCGAGTAAAAATAGTTTTCAAGTATAGTCGAAATATTTTCTTAACAGGAGTGTTCCTTCTGTTTCGTTTTAGTTTTCAGATTAAACCGTTCCGCGTATTTCGATCAAACTACGTTTCACAAACCTTCCCACTTTTTGCCTCTTTCAAGCTCATTCTTTTTTAATGCATTTATTGTTCCTAGTACGGGAATTAATTTTTGCAACAATATAATTTCCTGTTTTAATTGATAATTAAAAAAGCGAAGTTGCGATACATTTTGAAACAAAGTAAATACAGTAACGCGTCGGTATTTACTTATTCATCACTCACATGTCTGTTATACGTGATTAAATCTTTATAAAGGTACAAATCCTGTAAAATCACCATAAAAATACAAATTCTTTCAGCTTATTTTAAGCTACTACAACATAGCGCATTTTCCAAATAAAAAAATGTACATGTACATATGACCGACGAAAATATTCCAACACTTACCATAGAAAAATTTTATGAATAAATATACATTGGAGCTTTTCTTATCCTAACTAACCAGGAGAAAAAATTGTTCGGATAATAGAACAATCACTTTCCTGTTATAAAATTTTATTTCTTTAAACACATATTAAGATTAGTCGACAGGATGTTTAAATATTTACGACTAAATTCAGTTGACAAGTTGTTCGAATATTTATGGACCCCATATATTTTTGGCTGCTAAGACACATAATTCTTTCGACATGAGTAACTGTATGGAGCTACATGCTTTTTCTATTTCAAACCATTGAAAGCCTTTTTCGAATGCAACGAATGCTTCGCACTGAGAAGACACCTCTACGTTAGCATTTTCGTTTGTTGTTTCCATTTGAATAAAATCGTCGTTATCGTCGTCTTTGTCGCGATAAAGCCATTTCATTATATCAGAGTATTTAAGGTTTCTCCGCTGTTTCCAGCATCCGAGGAATCTACCACGTGTTTTGGATAATTTGAAATATCAATTTGTTTTTGTTTCCTAATGTCTGTAATCGTGGCTTTTTAAATATCGTGTGTTTCCGCCAACTCTGTTGCACTTACACCACTTCCGGATTTTTTAATTCTGTCGTATTTTCTTTCCATGGTTAGAACGCTAATGGTTTTATACTAAATTCTTCTAATCAGAATTCGTACGTTCGGATACGTCGTATATGAACACTAATGAAATATTAGGGTTCTACCGTATTACGTGAAATTTTATTAGCATCGTAATGAGACTCGATTATCATACTGATATATGATACTTAGTACAAGTATACATATTTTGTAGAGACCACAAAAATATTTAAACAGTCACATATTTGCTATTATTGAGATGTATGTAATTTTGTGTACTACACCGGATCAGCCGGGTAGTAGTGATACACATATATGTGTATGAATGTGTGTAAATATGTGTGAGTATATGCGTGCGCAGCATCTCGTACAACAAAAGAATGTCACTGTTCTGTACGCACGGTAAAAGTGAGACTGGAAGAGTGCTGAAACACGTGTAATGGGTATCTATGAACATCTTGTTAATCGCATATTAAGTAAATACAAAACTATTTTATTATCATCCCTAGATGTAATGAAAGTATCGCTACATATTTATTTCGGCGATTACGATCGAAAATTCTCAACAGTTATATCAACGAGCCTTAACACTTTACAGACCGATAGCCGATTAATCGGTTTTTGTCTCCGACGCTTACCGACCGATAGCCTATTAATCGGCTTTTTGTCGCCGACAATCTTTCTCATTATTTGAGCAGTAATTTGTTATTTAGCACTAAGGTACGTTGCTCAATTGCGTCAATTGCGTTGCTTTGTAAGCTCCCACAGTTTTATACGAATCTGAAAAACTTACCGTTCGCGATGAACGAAAAGAATGGTATTGAAGAGTCTAAAACGAAACAGAGCTGGCGCCAGGGAGAATCTGCGTTTGAGCTGCCGGTCGGACGTGCGTATACTGTTGAATCCCTAGCGGTCAGTAAGGTGTTAATATTTAGGAACAGATATTACCTTATATTATCTGATAATTTAATATTTTAATTATATTACTTAATATTTTAGCCGTGATATTGGGATCATCTTTAATATTTATTATACGCTTAAAATGGCTGTGTACTAGTCTTTTTTTTTTACTAAGTATATAAGCCGTTTAATGCAAAAGTGGTGTAAGTCAAAAAAGTTGATTACTGGATAATGAGGGATAATAAAGTAAAATTCTGTAAGGAACCGAGTGGCCAATTCTCATTTATTCTGTTATCCACCGAGAAACTAATGAAGATATACTTGCACCGCTTGTACACAAAACAGGACGAAAATTACGCTTTCGAGACGCGATGTTAAAGCAAATAGGCAAAAAATTGACCTACACCACTTTTGCATTAAACGGTTCATATGCTCGCAGTAAATATCTTTTAACTTCTATGTACGAGGGTCGTCCGGAAAGTATTGCTCGTTTATGTACAAAAGCCATGTAATTCATAATATAACAAACATCAACAACATAAAACGATGTACTCGTAGAATGCCACTTAGCTTCGTTCGTACGTTCACATAAGTCATAGTCAATTTTCTGTTTGAATCTTTAATATCGTCGTTGCATCGCATATTTAAAACAGCGACGCGAATCGAAAGTCCCAGCGATGACGAAGTACGGTCTGCTGGAAACGTTCTTCCAAAAGGAATTCACCATAGAATGACAGCAGTTTACGGTAATAAAGTTATGGGTGAATCACTGGCAAGACGATGGGCGTGGGAATTCAATACGGATAGAAAAACTGTGTGCGATCGTAAGCATCATGCAGGAGCTCAAGAAAGTGTCTGCGATATCAATGCAAATGATAGACGCATCAAATAAGCCAGATTACTATCCTTTTTTGCAAAATTTCAAGAGTTTTTGGGTCCATAACGCTTCACAAAAAACGGTGATCTAAAGGACTGCGTGGACGATGGTTACGTGAGCTGGCGGCACAAGTGTATGACAAAGTTATGGAAAAACTCGTGTTCAATAAGTGTTGGAATAGGGCTGCTGGTTGTATAGAGAGACAACTTTGTATATATACCAAAGTCAGAAATGAGAAAAAAGTTCCTAAAATGCATTTTTATTGTTGCTATTTCAAAATGGGTATCTCTTTCTGAACGTTCTACGTATTTAGAGAAGCAATTTTTATTAGCGTTTAAGTTTGTCCATTGCTATTTCCATAATTGTTTACCACAAGCGTTCCTTAATTAAATTCTACGTTAATTCTCGTCCCATAGGAAACATTTGTAATCATATTGTACGTGTTGTACACGTATATATGAAACATTTTGAAATATTAACTCTGCGATGAGTTTGATTATAACATTAACTTGAACGATAGAAGATAATAAACGGTTAACATCATTCTAATTGTACTTACGAAGTTACTCGAGAACGCTTTTCCTCTTTTCTTTGTCTCACCATCTACAGTCGCATCAACCACTATACGTATAAAAAGATTATGAAACGCGTGGGTAAAATGTAGATGATTGTCATTAATTAACATTAACGTGCGCGAGGAAAAACGAACGACACCTTGTTCTTTCTGTCCGTCTATTAACGAGTTTATCTCTCGTTCTCTGTCTATCTTTGGTTAAACAACCTCGTCAAAGTGTACTTATTTTTTTGCATTGCTATTGTACCTGCTAACGAATATAAAAATCTAGTTCATTTGTCGAATGATATTAGTTCTTGATGAAGCTTAATTTATATTTTAATATTGTTAAACTTCTATAAAGAAATATGATCTAAAGGTCTGAGCAAAGAAAGTGATCTGCGTGAGACGATGGTTACGTGAACTGGCGGCGCAAGTATACGACGAAGCCATACGAAAGCTCGTACAAAGTTACGATATGTATTCAAATAGGTTGCAATGGGAAATAACTTAGTATATATACCAAAGTTAGAAATAACAACAACTTTTTACAATGCATTTGTACTGTTGTTTTATTAAAACGGGTATTATTTCCTGGACGACTCTCGTAATATGCATCTTCAGATTGATCACAAGTTTGACCAATATAATCGTAACAATCGTCTCGTAATATTAACGCAATTGCAAAATGTATTTAATACATTCATAAGAAATTCATAAAAAACTGCGAGCGTTCAAATACTTCGGTCATTCGCCGTATATGTTTGTATCTTTTGAAATGAGATTTTCCCCACAGCTAATTCCGCACAAAATATAAAATCAGTTACCTACCCATAGAGATAAAAAAGTATATACCATTCCCCTTGAGAAAACCTTTCCAACCTCGATTATCCTCTCAAAATTGCTTTGGCATTTTGCCGTATGAATGGAACAGTCCTTGTCCTGTTCTATGTTTCCTTATCCTGTTTGTATTGTACTTTTAACGACGATAATTAAACGCTCGACTCTACGCCTACTCGTTGCGTTCAAAAATTAGAATACACACCGTGCAGTCGCAGCACGTCGTGGAACGTCTCCGATAGATGGTTAGTTGCTGTGGACATTGTTAACGTTGCACGTTACACCGCGTAATTTCTTTTTATTGCGGTAGATTTATCGTGGCGGCGCTGTAAGGACAGTGCCCCGTTGTTCTTGCACCGGCATTGACCCGAAAGGTCGGTTTATTGGTGTTTTATGGTGTACGATAAATTTCACTTTTCTCAAAGATTGATACCAGCCGGTATTCCAGGAAAAAAGTTTTATAGTCTTCGACGTGGGCTAATCAATTCTTCCTTCTTTCCACGCCTCTAAACGCGATTCAACGTAAAGCCGAA
Source organism: Bombus soroeensis (assembly GCA_014737365.1). Taxonomy (NCBI): domain Eukaryota; kingdom Metazoa; phylum Arthropoda; class Insecta; order Hymenoptera; family Apidae; genus Bombus; species Bombus soroeensis. Next base: position 557,015 of record JACXIL010000210.1, read on the forward strand.
TGTATGGAATAAAATTGCTCGCTGCCCCTACAGTACAAGGGGCGGATTTATACGAACTAAATTTGCCTGGCCGTTTCTTTCTCTCCCGAGTTTCGTGTTGCGTGGTTTACGACTAACCATTAACATTGATACTTGATATTTTTTCCTATGGAGCCACAGCACGCGGAGAATTGTTATTTATGGGCGCCGTTATTTATCCGCGATGATGGAACTTAAATGCGCCGCAATGTACGCAAGAAACGAGAAATAACGTAAAAGTTGAAATCATTATTTGACGGTATATCATTCTTAGATTTTGATTTTTAGGATGAAAAATAATTAGAAATTCAGCGAACTTTGTGCATAATATTATAGTTAGATCATTTTATAGTTATTTGCGGTTATTTCAAAAACCATTTCCTTAAGCTGCGTTCTTATGATTGAAGACTACGATTCAAATCTGTTGTTTTTACAGGGAGACAGTTTTAAAATTCATTGCGTCGTTACTGTAATCGGTAGCCTTTTTATCTGATTTTGCAGCTAAAAACGTGTTCTCGAATCTTCAAGCTCTTCAACGTTCCAGAAATATTGCCCTTCGTAGTGTTAAAATATTAAAAATTCGAGGAAGGTAGTATATACTTTTCGTGTCACGTTGCAACTTGCGAAAGGTCGTTAAAGATCTTAATATGCAGGTTGTCCCAGTTTCCTTCAGTCAAACGTTGTCCAGCGCCATCCAAAGCTGCCTCCCGAGAGACAAACGCCACCGCCATCACCTTAACGAACAGGTCGCGCGTTTCGTTTGTCAAGCTGCTATGCGTTTTTTTCTACGAAAACGCGAGTCTATTATGTTTGACTTCTTACGTGGTGCGGTTTCTTTGATGACGAATGAACATATTGCACGAAACAACGGGTGGCAGGGGAAACAAGTGCGTGACGAGACTCTATCGATATTCTATAAGTCAAGACAGGGCAAAAATGTCATACAAACATATATCATTGGCGAAACTATTATAACAGTTATAACAAAAGAGTTATAATGAAAAAAAGAAAGAAAGAAAAATATATGAAATGAGCGGTAACGAACGTGCATTACTACGGTACAAGGTATGAATAGATCAGGAATATTTACAAGTTGTAGCCAGAAGGTAATATAATACTTCTACAATTCCAACTACAACTTCGTTTCAAAATGTTCATCATTTCTGTCGATAGATGGCAGCGGCAAAAAGTTGAATTTACTACTCTTCGTAGTTGTCGTTTGTTACTCGTCGAAGTTGGAGTGATAAAAGTAAGGAAACATTCGATAATTGCACAAAAAAGATTCTCTGTATAAATACACAGTCGTCGTCCTCACTACGGAGGGTAGATTCCTCTGCACGAAGCTCGATGGTTTGCAACGATCGAGCGGTGTAACATGATCCAATGTCGGATATCGCTGAGATAATGTATCCAGGTACTAAATCGAAACTTTTTTATCTTTGATTTCTTTAAAATTAAACTTTTACCAACGTATCTGTGAGATCTTGCCGATTAAAATGAGACCAAACACGATATAATTTGAATTATATTTACTTGTCGATACATATTTAATTGTCATTCATCGAGTAAGCAAATATGCGTCAAACTATGTCGTGTTTGGTGTTGTTTTAATCAGAAAAATGTAACAAACGTGTTGATAAAAGTATCGTTGGTCACGAATCAAAAATAGAAAATTTTGGTTTTTCAATTAAAGGTTCAATGTTCGCCGAACGATTCCACTCTCGATTCCTCTTTCTCTTTCACTCGCGTTGATCTTTTTTACGTTCTAAGTTCTCAGTTTTCAGAGATGGAATCGTTTCTACATCCACATAATTGCACGGACTCGATTTCTGTGTAGTTATCGAATGTTTTCATATTATGATACCTTCCGACAACTAAATATTCCTGACCTATGCATACTTTTTACCGTAGCAACGCACGTTCGTTACCGCTCGGTTCGTGTACCGTATTTTTGCCTTTTACTTTTTGACAATTCTTCTAATGACGTACGTTTATATGACATTTTCCTTATCTTGACCTACAAAATATACCGACGACGTTTGGCCAGAAAAAACTGGGACACTCTGCAGATCATCAAAACTTGGGAAATATTAATTTACATACATCGGTTGAACGTTTAAAAGGTACAGCACAGTGCGATAAAAACGAAAATTAAGAATAGCAAATAATGCTATTTATTAGAAAACGACTGAAACGTAACAAAAAATAACAAGGACAGATTTTATAGAAAAAACGATATTAGGTTATTGTAGTATAATGCGTTACAAAATTTGCTCTTACTAAGTCATTCGCGTGCATTTATAATTACGCGTGTAAAATGTATTCATACACCAATATTACACATACTTATCTTGATATTAAAATACGAGAAAGAGTAGAATCGTTAATTGCCACTTACAATTTTCTTTTCTTTTTTGCATAATTTATAAAATAGAGATATTGTACAATTTTTGTCGGAATCGTTTCAAGTAAAAGACTTGTACGTAATTGTTATTATTCAACGTCGTTTCTGCAGAATTCGGCTGAATCAGAGCTGCTGTTGACACCTTAATAGCTTTATTCCTGTGAACGACGTACGTCAATAAAGTTTATGAATTATGAAAGGAAATTTTTGACGTCCAAGTATCGTCTGCTCATGACAATACGTCTGATAAACGACAGTCTGTAATTACTATAAACGATAGCCCGTAATATCATAGATTTGCTTAATCGAAACTTAGGGTAGTCGAGTGTATCGTTAGTTCTAATTAGACACGTACGATCAATTTCTTTTCTCGTTTCGTTACCAATTTTGCGCTCTCCTTAATTAAGGCGATGCTCTTCATTAAACGATTCTCACTTTCATTCACATTTTCATTGTCGGGATGAAAAATTGTCAGAATCGCGAATATTTCTGCGTTTATAACACAGTTTAAAAAAGATATGTAAATAGCAAAGCGTTCGTTATAGTATTTACACAATTGGTGGAACAGATTTCTATTTAGTTTAGAGATTCCATTTCCATTTTTAATTCATAGAAAATTCAAAATTTCTCGTACATGTTTGGTTACGTTTCAAAAAAATATATACGGGAGAATGGGGGGAAATCGATCACCTAAGAAAAGTTACCTGAAAACAAGCTTGGACTGTCAGATTTAAAAATTCTGATTGAAATACGCAATTTAGCGTGTTCTTTGTATGATAAAATACGACACGCATAGGTAAGTTAATCAAGTTAATTATTGCAAAGAACGAAGAATAAAAAAATATTTCCCAATATATGGGCTAATACCAATCAATTTTTCTGGCATATTTGATAAAGTGAAAAAGCAAAATTACTTATAGAATTATTAACGAAAGAATTATTTTGTTTATTGTTTCGATCACATAATATACTTGTTGAACATAATTAAAGAAAAATACAAGAATGAACTCTTCATAAATGTAATATTAAAAGAAAATTCAATTCCTTCCAATTTCTTGTATTTCATTTTCTAATTCATTTTCTCGGTATTTAAAAGCACAAAGAAACTGTCAGATAATCTGAAACATCTTCGCCATACCAATATAATAAAACTATTTCGTTAAAATGGAGAAATTTTTCTGGCTTCTATGGAGCAAAAATATCTTTTAGACACAGTATAAAAATTGAAAGGAAAATAGTAAGTTAAAGTAACAAAGTAACAGTGAAGTACTAAGGCTTCTAATTTACTTCAAAAAATTATAACAGAAACGTAGCAATTCTTTATTCACTTTATTCGTAATTGGATTGAAACTAGAGAGCAGCGCAACAAAAGATTGCTATAAGATAAAGCCATATATCAGATATTTGACTGGTCGATATTACCCGCTCATATTCCGCCATTCCTAATTTTTATCTTATTATGCTTGTTGTTAATCTATTATTATTATTATATAATAAAAATCGAGCGTAATCTCGATTAATATTAATATCTTGATTTATAGAAACACGATTATTACCTCCACGAAATATATTGTAAATTATAATTATATTATATTATATTATATTATATTATAAATCTATTTTTGTATTAAATAAAAAGTTTTATAATTAATATATTATAATAGTTTATTAATATTTATAGTAATTCATTATATTTATGGTAATTTATTATATTTATAATAATTTATAATTTATAATAAATTTTAATTAAAAATTTTGAGGATAAATTTTTAGCTAGGAAATATTAATATAGAAATAAAAATTATATATTTGAGGATTTTTATTTATAAAATTAGAATATTAAAATATATAATTTAAATATTTTGAAATATAAATATATATATAATTTAAAAAATTATCTTATTTAATAAAAAAATTAAATTATTCATTATATTTTTATAATTATATCATTTATAAATTATTATTATCATTATTATATTAAATAAAAAGAAAACAAAAAATTCTAATTGCATATTACGACGAATATACTTTGCCATTTCATCGAATTTAGGCATAGGAAATGTGGAACACGTTTTCTTTAAAGCAGGCGAAAAGAGTCGATGTGTTGACCTGTTTAAAGGTGTATACACGCAGCCTCTTAACCCGCTTTTCGACGAATTTCGTACTCGGAGTTAAAATGTCACAGCCGGCTAACATTTTACCGACAACAGGCTTGCAAATTGGCATTAACAAACAAATAACAATACGGCCAATTAAACGTCCGTTTTGGCACTGAGCGTGAAATTGAATTCAAATAATGCCGCTTACTTTAGTTCAATCGATGGAAGTTTGAAGCATTATGATATACAGTATTTTGCAAATTATATGATAGCAGTCGAACGAAATGGGAAAATGTTTCGCGTGCTCGCTACACCCGCCTGAATAATTTATGAAACTTTTCGATTATGGATATTTATTCACTGCCCCGTTGCAAGAAAGATTCATACGCTTGATTATTTCTTAGGAAACGGAAATATGGCTGGAATTTTTCTCCCGTTATAAATCTTGGGAATTTACTTGCTTACCGAAATTGTTTTTCAGAATACCGCCAGCGTTTCAGATTACAACGGGCGAGACATTTTTTACAGACAATTCTACAGTTTAAGAACTTCATTTTTTTCTGTGACAACGGCTTTTTTGAGCATGAAGCACAGCTCTCGGTACATTGTCTCATCGAATTTTGCATTTTTAATTTATTGCACGTTTTAATTCCGGTAAAGCATTTTTAAACGTTCAAGAAACGCAGGATATTTGGAATATCGAAATATCTGGAAAACTACCAGCGTTATCTAATTTGTAACACCATGAACAATAGAGGCGGATGACCTGTCAAGAAGTGAAAGTTGTGAACGAACCATAATTTCGACATTTCCCACTCGACCCGCACGGTCGACATACGACAATTCGTAAAAGATTTTCCGCAAGTATTCGATCGTTGCGATCGCGGTTAAAACGTGTAAAAAGTTTGCAGCAAATCCTTTGAATTATTCGTTCGTATATTAATTCTATGGTTTCGCGTCGATTTCACTAACGTTTCGCGAGTACAAAATGTGACATGGAATTTTCGGTGTTAATGGCGCGTTGTTAATTCGGAATTCCGAAGGAAAACCTACCGAGGTGGATGTTGTGTGCCTCTTCCGCAATGCGAAGTACAGCGAAGGTAAAAGTGGAGAAGAGTGGATACAGTTTCTCACGTGTGAAACGTGAGTGCACCGTGAATGTGTTGGTTATATTTGTGGAAGTTACGCCTGTGACTATCGCAGGTAAATCGTAAGACAGAATTGGTATTTACCTAAGACGATTGTTCCTGTGCTGTGATTTTCGTGGCTGATTGGACCGTAAGAGAAAATAATTTTATTCTCCACTTGATTTTTAACTTTATTTATAATAAGGAAGGTAGATTGGAATATTTGTTAAAGTAATACTGTATAACGTTTTATCGACACTAGAACTACCGATAGTTAACACGAAGATATTTCTACCAAAACCAGTGAAAATGACTGGTCTTTAAAAAATACGTAATAATAGAATATTTTTATATTTATCAATTTATTACTTTCTTACAGAGGCAATTCCATGTTATGTAGTATATTTTTGGTATTATTAATCCATCTGGGATCCCTAAACGAGGGTTGACAAATTTATAAAATTGTAGAACCAGTCATTTTCACTGGTGTGTGGTATTTCTAGCGTTAGCATCTAGCGATCTAGCGATGGATTCGGAATTTTTCTAATATCTGATATTATCATATCGAATGATACGCAGTACAAATTTTAAAAACGTGTGGGAAGTTGTAGAAAACGAGGAAACTGGTTAATTGGGGTTCGATAAACAGATTGCAGCACCCTTTTACACTTAGACAAGTACCAGTCATTTTGACTGGTATTGGTATAAGTAGCCTTGATAGAAAATTATTTTCAGTTTGAATACATGAAAAACAGAATAAAATTCATTATGTTATTCTTCTAGTTATCGTTGCGTAAGTCATTACATCATTGCGAAAAGAAAATATAACATGAAGTAGGAATTTTAAAATAAAATTGTAAAACCAGTTAATCTGACTGGTGCGGTAGTCTTAGTATTAAATACAAAATTTATATGGAACAAAATAATTATTATATATTACAAGTATTAACGAACAGCGCTCTATTCTCTTGTACATCTGAAACAGGAATAAATTTGTTTTATTGCACATTCATTCATTCAACACATACGCGATACGCTCGTCTCATAGCGTTTTCTTTTTGTCTTCATCTTTTTCATTGCTCGCTCGTACAATACAGATTTACACACATCTATTTTTTAACAATACCGCTCTTTCAAATTACCTGTACCGTAATAAAATCGTTACTTTATGTCATTTTTTGATCGGACCAAAGTTGCAGAAACTTTTCGTTTCCCGCTATTGCCGAGAGTTTGAAATATAAAAGTTTATTAGTTTCCCTACGATATCATACAGTTTTATTGATTGCCATTCGCTGCTATAATTTTTTATTCATCTTGAACAAGCTGATATTCCAAATATTCTGTGGTTTCTCTTACAGTGAAACGTTGGAATAGCTGTGAATTTTTAAAAAAGTCAAATATCTCGAGAAATGTGGAGTATTCGATGATCTTAGGCTTTAAATCTTTTGTATTAATACTATACTATACTAATTTATATAATATAAATAATATAACAATTTATATTTGTTTGTACTGTTATTTAATATGTATGTATGTGTATTATTATTTGATATTAAAAGTAAATATAAATAATATTAGTAAATGTAAAAATTGTATACTAACGTTCCATTTAAAAAAGATGCAATCGTATTCTGCACTGACGTATCTGTGAAAAAAATCGTATAATTTGTTAAGTATTGCAAGATTTTTCCCTACAATATTTTGCCAATTTCACTTAGGAAATGGAGCAGAAGTCGGCTCACTTACCAGAACCACTCTGCATACTGCAAATCGAAAATTGACACGCAGCTATTTTTTTTTTTTTTTTTTTTATCTGTACATAGTCCACACACAGAATCATCAAGCGGAAAGTAGTTGCGAATTCGCTGGGCGTTTGGAGTTTCGACCCTCGTTATTAGAAGGTTCGTTTTTCTTTCCTCTTGGGAATACTTTTACCATAGCACTGTCGGTCAATGGTTCGTTCAAAGTGACAGCTCCATTTGTAGCGCCAAGGAGAAATGCCTCACGAAAACAGACTAATCGAAAATATGTTCGGTAACACCTGCCCGATATGAGTTACATTCTGCGTGTTGTGTTTCTTCTCTTTTTTTCCTCCTTCTTCTTTTCCACCATTCTATTCCGCGAGAAAAACTACAAATTTTTTTCCAACTAGAAATTATTAAAAAACAGAAATGATTACTACGATTATTAGACACAAAATTTTATTATATAAATTATAAATTATAATAAATACGGATATATAATTTAAAAATACAATAATTGTTTATGTGCTTTCGAGAAAGGATTCAATATAATTATTTCGTAATTACACCAAAATACACTAAAGTGTGACCAATCTCTGTTACTGCTTACTTTTGGGACAAACATTACACAATTGTTGCTTGAATTAGAAATTATTAAAGGAAAGAAATGATTACTACGATCATTAGACACAAAATTTTATTATATAAATTATAAATTATAATAAATACGAATGTACAATTTAAAATTACAATAAGTGTTTGTGTGCTTTTCGAAAAAGGGATCAATATAATTATTTCGTAATTACACCAAAATACACCAAAGTGTAACCAATCTCTGTTACTGCTTACTTTTGGAAGAAAAATTACACAGTTGTTGTTTGAATTAGAAATTATTAAAGAAAACAAATGATTACTACGATCATTAGACACAAAATTTTATTATATAAATTATAAATTATAATAAATACGAATATACAATTTAAAAATAATTGTTTATGTGCTTTCGAAAAAGGATTCAATATAATTATTTCGTAATTACACCAAAATACACCAAAGTGTGACCAATCTCTGTTACTGCTTACTTTTGGGAGAAACATTACACAATTGTTGCTTGAATTAGAAATTATTAAAGAAAACAATTGATTGCTACGATCATTAGACACAAAATTTTATTATATAAATTATAAATTATAATAAATACGAATGTACAATTTAAAAATACAATAAGTGTTTGTGTGCTTTTCAAAAAAGGAATCAATATAGTCCTTCGTAATTACACCAAAATACACCAAACTGTAACCTATCTCTATTACTACTTACTTTTGGAAGAAAAATTACACGGTTGTTGTTTGAATTAGAAATTATTAAAGAAAACAAATGATTGCTACGATCATTAGACACAAAATTTTATTATATAAATTATAAATTATAATAAATACGAATATACAATTTAAAAATAATTGTTTATGTGCTTTCGAAAAAGGATTCAATATAATTATTTCGTACTTACACCAAAATACACCAAACTGTAACCTACCTCTATTACTACTTACTTTTGGAAGAAAAATTACACAGTTGTTGTTTGAATTAGAAATGATTAAAGAAAACAAATGATTGCTACGATCATTAGACACAAAATTTTATTATATAAATTATAAATTATAATAAATACGGATATATAATTTAAAAATACAATAAGTGTTTATGTGCTTTCGAAAAAGGATTCAATATAATTATTTCGTAATTACACCAAAATACACCAAAGTGTGACCAATCTCTGTTACTGCTTACTTTTGGGACAAACATTACACAGTTGTTTGAACTAGAAATTATTGAAAAAAAGAAATGATTACTACGATTATTGGACACAAAATTTTATTATATAAATTATAAATTATAATAAATACGAATGTACAATTTAAAAAGTACAATAAGTGTTTGTGTGCTTTTCAAAAAAGGAATCAATATAGTCCTTCGTAATTACACCAAAATACACCAACGTGTAACCAATCTCTGTTACTGCTTACTTTTGGAAGAAAAATTACACGGTTGTTGTTTGAATTAGAAATTATTAAAGAAAACAATTGATTGCTACGATCATTAGACATAAAATTTTATTATATAAATTATAAATTATAATAAATACGAATATACAATTTAAAAATAATTGTTTATGTGCTTTCGAAAAAGGATTCAATATAATTATTTCGTAATTACACCAAAATACACCAAAGTGTGACCAATCTCTGTTACTGCTTACTCTTGTGAGAAACATTACACAATTGTTGCTTAAATTAGAAATTATTAAAGAAAACAATTGATTGCTACGATCATTAGACACAAAATTTTATTATATAAATTATAAATTATAATAAATACGAATATACAATTTAAAAATAATTGTTTATGTGCTTTCGAAAAAGGATTCAATATAATTATTTCGTAATTACACCAAAATACACCAAAGTGTGACCAATCTCTGTTACTGCTTACTTTTGGAAGAAAAATTACACGGTTGTTGTTTGAATTAGAAATTATTAAAGATAACAAATGACTACTACGATTATTAGACGCAACAAAGTTTGTTATTTAAATTAACAGTACGAGTATGCGATTTTAAAAAACAATAAATGGTTGTGAGCTTTTCGAAGAAAAGGATCAATTTATTTCTTTCGTAATTAGATACACCAACGTATGACCAAATTTTGTTGCTGCGTACTTTCTATAGCACCTGTATATTAAAAATTGAAAGATGTAATTTTTAGCCGCATAATTATGAAACTAGAAAGAAGTTTGCAAATAGATGTTTATTCACCACGGATCGTTATATTATCAGTATGTTTCAGGTAAAACTTTCATGTCACCACTTTGTTGCAAAACTTCTAGTTCAGCAGCCGTTTACGGTAATTTTTAATGACTTATCGCGCGACATATTTACTCGTTACGGTGAAAAATACGAAATGCAAATATTCATAGAGCCGTATGGCATGAATTTCCCAAGTTGCAGAGCTTATGAAACCACGCGAGAATACGTTGTTGCGCTAAAGGTGCTTACAGAGTTTTAAGGATTTGCGAATAGTTCTTTCATTCGTCATGAATTACGAATATTACATTCCACTTTTTCCACGTATTCTACGAAATACAGTTTCCGACGTGCTTTCCGCAAGTTTTCCAGAGACAAACTTCATAAATTATATAACGTCCTCAGACTTTACCGTTACGTACTGTTAACATTCATCGTCCTTACGATCGTAGATTCGACGTCCTATCTTTTTTTACGCGAAAAAGCAATAGAATCTTAAGTTTCCTAAAATCTTTTCTCCAGCATAAATTTGATACACATAGAAGCGATTAAAAAATGGAATTCGAAAGTTTATCTTGCGCCTCTGTTTAGTTCCGGCAACATAGTTTAATTACGAAATTATGTACATTCATTGTCCTCTATCGTTGTCACAATTAATTAACAGTACATTGTTATAAATATAAAGTAACGTATAACAACATGAAATTGACTTTTGAGAGGCAATTATATCGATATACCTTAACACTAGAACTACCGATAGTTAACACGAAGCTATTTCTACCAAAACTAGTCAAAATGACTGGTCTTTAAAAAATACGCAATAATAGAATATTTTTATATTTATTGATTTATTACTTTCTTACAGAAGCAATTCCATGCTATGTAGTACATTTTTGGTATTATTAATCCATCTGGGATCCCTAAATGAGGCTTGACAAATTTATAAAAATGTAGAACCAGTCATTTTGACTGCTGTGTTATTTCTAGCGTTTGCATCTAGCGATTTAGCGATCGATCCGGAATTTTCCTGATTATTGATATCATCATATCGAATGATACGCAGTAAAAATTTTAAAAACGTGTGGGAAGTTGTAGAAAACGAGGAAACTGGTTAATTGGGGTTCGATAAACAGATTGCAGGATCCTTTTACACTTTGACAAGTAGCAGTCATTTTGACTGGTATTGGTATAAGTAGCCTTGATACAAAATTATTTTCAGTTTGAATACATAAATAACAAAATAAAATTCATTATATTATTCTTTTAGTTATCGTTGCGAAACTCGTTACATCATTGCGGAAAGAAAATATAACATGAAGTAGGAATTTTAAAACCAATAAATTTGACTGGTGTGGTAGTTTTAGTGTTAATAGATACGAATCTATATAATTAATGTTATTAACATCTTTTGAGTGTTGAAGGTAAAATACGTGTTTAACGTCATTTTTAACATATTGTTAGCACGGATTGATCAATGTGTCTAGATACTTATGAACGGTAGTATAGATCAATCATAAGAATTTCTCATAGACTGTTCTAGATGTCTTTTACTCGATCCATTTCAATGTCGCGCGATATTCTTTTAATTAATTTCCAACTTCGTCCATTATTTAAATTTACGAATGAAATTGCGAGCTTTATGAAAATATCGTTATGGAAATGAAGTCTTAATCCTACGTCTGTGAAGTCGCTCGATTTTAATTCTTGTTGCGTCACGAACAAAGTAATTTTGAACGTTGAAAGAAGCTTTCCGTGACTGCTCACTTCACACGTAGAATTAACGACAAGCGAATATTTTATTGTTTTCATTGGATACTGAACGAAGCTCAAACACATTTTCGCCATTGTTTCTTCGATATTTCCAAGAAACCATTGATCGTGCTTGGATATGTTAATTGAAATTAATTTTGCAAATGCTGTAGGATACAAGGGGATGTTACAATTTTAATTAGACGAATTATTGTCTTTTGTAACTGAAATAGAAGACAGAAAGACAGTTTTTCAACGGTACAATGCTCTAATTCACACAGCCGCCACTAAAAGAAATGGTTTCAAGATTTCGGAATAGAATTATTACCAAGGTCAGCATCGAGTACTGATTTGAACCCAATGGAGAACGTGCGGGGAATTGTAGGGAGAAAAGTTTACGATCAGGCGAAGCCAACTATGGAAAATATCGTTGAACTTAAAAAAAGAATAAAGTAAAAGAATATTCGAAACGAAATTTGAAATAAGTTAGTGGATACCTCACACATTGATAAAAGTAATCGAAAATAAAGAAAAATCTACAAAATACTGAATGAAAAGGTAAGAAAATTTACATTTAGCTTGTATTTTTTTAACAGACAACAACGCAATTTTGAGAGAAGGTTTAATTGTTTCGATCGATAGGTTTGGAAAGAAGGAATCTTCTGTTTGTTGCACCTTCACTTTTGTTTCATATTATAATACGAAATTGAATAAAAGATTTTGTCAGTTCTTGTCTGAATATCATGAAAAATCTAAAACTAGGGTTGAGTTTATGATTGTTAAGGTTTATCTCGTAATAGAGAGAGAAAGAGAAAGGAAATGCATGGATGAACGTATAATAGAAAACTATATTTAAACAAGTTTAACACTAGAACTACCGATAGTTAACACGAAGCTATTTCTACCAAAACTAGTCAAAATGACTGATCTTTAAAAAATACGTAATAACAGAATACTTTTATATTTATTGATTTAATACTTTCTTACAGAAGCAATTTCATGCTATCAGGTACATTTTTGGTATTATTAATCCATCTGGGATGCCTAAACGATGGTTGACACATTTATAAGATTGTAGAACCAGTCATTTTGACTGCTGTGTTATTTCTAGCGTTTGCATCTAGCGATTTAGCGATCGATCCGGAATTTTTCTGATAACTGTTATCGTCATATCGAATGATACGCAGTAAAAATTTGAAAAACATGCGGGAAGTTGTAGAAAACGAGGAAACTGGTTAATTGGGGTTCGATAAACAGATTGCAGGATCCTTTTACACTTGGTATAAGCCTTGATATAAAATTATTTTCAGTTTGAATACATAAAAAACAGAATAAAATTCATTATATTATTCCTTTAGTTATCGTTGCGAAAGTCATCACATCATTGCGGAAAGAAAATATAACATAAAGTAGGAATTTGAAAATAAAATTGTAAAACCAATAAATTTGACTGGTGTGATAGTTTTAGTGTTAAGTATAAGTACAATGTGTATGATAGTCCAGATCAGCACGCTGACAGCGTTACTTTACGAAAGAGCTTTGAAGCCATGGGTCTATGGGTATTTGTACAATTACGAAAACTGACTACCTCTGTACCCCGTTGCATCATCTGCGCAAAAGAAAACTATGTTCCTAGAAAACTATGATGCTGAAAGGCCCTTGTAATTGATTTATTGTTAAACAATACTCAATGGCTTCGAGGACTAAGAAAACTAAACGTTAGAAAATATGTGAAGTTTTCCTTGATCTGGGACCCACTTCAACAATGATCATCCACGGCATCAGTGAAACAGAAGTAAGACTAACGATTTCATACAAATTTTTGGTGGTTACAACCGAATCTGTTGATCCTTGCTGATCGATGATCGACTAGAATCTTATTTCTGCGTACTCAGATGCATCTTCATGATGCATCTTCTTGCACGACTGGGTCTGAACTTACGTGAGATATTCGCTTTTTTGAGAAGGTCGCGGTATTCCCGCAGGCTGTAGGCTTCAGCGACTTGTACCGCCACGCGCGTTTTCGAGTTTGTAACACGTCTCAGGCTACCAAGCTTTTTTTCTATTATTTAATTTTTACTTTACAATTTGTCCAGCTGGACATTTGGTAAATTTTTCTAACTTAATTGCTAAATTACATGTGGATACCATCTTCGAGTTTGACTATTTTATGTTTTTAATGAAGTCGGTGAGGTGTTTTCTAGAACAAAAGTTTTTTTTATTTAATTTATACTTTACAATTTTTCCAGCTAGACATTTGGTAAATTTTTCTAACTTAATTGCTAAATTACATGTGGATACCATCTTCGAGTCTGACTATTTTATGTTTTTAGTGAGGTCAGTGAGTGTTTTCTTATTAGTCTTCTTTCTATGAGAGTTTTGCTCGCTTCAGCAGCCAGCTGGTTTGGATGTGTTGCCGTTTTTCCTTGTATTTTTCTGTGTATCTGCCAATTTCTTCTTCGACCGTTGGTATTTTTATGTCTTTGCGTATTTCCTCGTTTCTGACGTACCATGGAGCGTTGACTATTGTTCTCAGTATCTTCGATTGTAGCGACTCTAGTTTATTTACGTGGCTCATTGCTGCTGTCCCCCATAGCGGTATTCCGTACGTCCAGAGTTTTTATTATCGTTTTGTAGATTTTTAGTTTATTTTCTATGCTGAGTTTAGAGTTTCGACTTGTTAGCCAATACATCTGTCTTCTTTATATCCGAGGCTACCAAATGCGAAACAAAGAGGAATTCTAAAAAATTCTAGTTCTGTCATTCTAGTTGGTATGATTAGAAGATTAAAATACCCAAAAGTAGCCTCCTTTACGCTCGTGCTGTAAGCTTTGGGAGTACGCACGCAGTCCTCTTGTGTGTGTTTCGAATAGAACAATTCCGTCGACTTGATATTGGCGCGCGTTGCTTTGAGATTGATAGCAGGAAGGAGGTGTTCTCGTAACTTATAGGTTCCGAGACGACAGTTTCCAGAGACTGCGCCTCTTGGTCATGAATAGCTGCCGGTAAACCGAGATACATACAATTAAATCGGCAATCAAGAAACGTGGCGCGCCGCGACGCTGGCAATATTGTTTCTTCATTAATTAAGACGTCTGCCTTATCAACGTGCCTGCAACGTTAAGGTTCACTTATGCAACTTCACGATACTGCAAGGCTAATTAATTAACCCATGGATTTGTACGGCTGGAAGGTTGCTGGAAGGAGAACACAATAGACGGCAGATAACGGCGCTGTGCAGAATGGAACAGTGCAGCATGGACGCGCATCACTGGTTACATTCCATCTTGTTTTTCGAAGTTGGTGTTTTTGTTCGGTGAGATGCGTTGCGTGTCTAACACACGGGTGGAGATTGTTCTAAAAAACTGTAGGTTAGTATATTATACGCGGAAATATTAATTATACGCGGATGATAACAGAACATAGCGACATAGGGACAGAGGACCGCACGGAGCACGTGCTTCTGCTGAGACGTTGTAATTGGGAATTACGATGGGAACTACGCGTGTTCCTGGAACGAGGAAGAGCTTGTCCCACAGAAGCTCCGTTTCTCCTGGTTCCAAACGAGTTCCAAATGATCGGAATTTGTATTTTAACTCTGCTACGCTCCTTAGACATCTTGCGATCTAATCGTGTTTTTCTATCGTTAAAACGCGTGTCGAGTCTAAAGGTAAAGAAACAATCGTCAATTTTATGGACAAAGATTTTTTCAAAATATTAAGATGAGGTACATTTGATAGAATCGATTCCAGATGATTCGAGACAGTCAATCTTCTTTCTTTTATAATCCCATAACGATTTGCATCTATTATCTACATAATATTTACAAGTTTACTTTTTCAAGATCTCAGAACATTTGGACATAGGAACGCACGGAGCATGTGCTTCTGCTGAGACGTTGTAATTGGGAATTACGATGGGAATTACGCGTGTTCCTGGAACGAGAAAGAGTTTGTCCCACAGAAGCTCCGTTTCTCCTGGTTCCAAACGAGTTCCAAATGATCGGAATTTGTATTTTAACTCTGCTACGCTCCTTAGACATCTTGCGATTTAATCGTGTTTTTCTATCGTTAAAACGCGTGTCGAGTCTAAAGGTAAAGAAAGAATCGTCAATTTTATGGACAAAGATTTTTTCAAAATATTAAGATGAGGTACATTTGATAGAATCGATTCCAGATGATTCGCGACAGTCAAACTTCTTTCTTTTATAATCCCATAACGATTTGCATCTATTATCTACATAATATTTACAAGTTTACTTTTTCAAGATCTCAGAACATTTGCACATAGGAACGCACGGAGCACGTGCTTCTGCTGAGACGTTGTAATTGGGAATTACGATGGGAATTACGCGTGTTCCTGGAACGAGGAAGAGCTTGTCCCACAGAAGCTCCGTTTCTCCTGGTTCCAAACGAGTTCCAAATGATGGGAATTTGTATTTTAACTCTGCTACTCTCCTTAGACATCTTGCGATCTAATCGTGTTTTTCTATCGTTAAAACGCGTGTCGAGTCTAAAGGTAAAGAAAGAATCGTCAATTTTATGGACAAAGATTTTTTCAAAATATTAAGATGAGGTACATTTGATAGAATCGATTCCAGATGATTCGCGACAGTCAAACTTCTTTCTTTTAGAATTCCTATTAAGGTTTTATATCTCGGAATAGAGAGAGCAAACGCGTAGATGAATATATTATAGGATTTCCTTATTAGAAATATTAGAAAATAGGATTTCCAGTGATGTCTATTCTATATAATAATTTATTGATAGATGGATACATTACAGTGGATTAAACAGAAAAATGATGACTATTTAACTTGAATTTAATGCAATAGCGTGACATGACAATTCTCGATTAACAACTCTTGACTTTTGACTCTCCGGTAGCTAAATAAACTTCAACGGCTGCGGTGCCGAAATATATTGATGGCCGTTAAGGCCTATTGAAGTTTTCCGATAGGTAAAATTGCAAATATGAAAGATGACTAAAGATAAATAACACGACTTAAACGTGAAATTAAAAATTCATAATGCGCTTTAGTATTTTTTTTGGTATCGTTCGATTATAACTTTATTTAGTCATAACTGATAGTGTAACTTTTTAATTAATTTTAACACCGCTAGATTGCTGTAATTTATTATATACTGTATTTTATAAAAACAGAAAAAGTGGCTCAATTAATTGGGAACAATTCCAGGTAAACGATAACTGATAATAATAACAAAAAAAAAGAAGGAAAACGCGTTTCAAAAGTTAAAATGAGAGGACATCTCTCCTTCATCTTCACAGAGAGGAGATCTCCCTATTCTGTTGGCTAAGTGTTAAGAGTTGGCAAAAATATGACAGCAGATATCAGCTGTCAGCGGCCAGGGAAAATTCTCTGGTTCTCCTCATTCCAGACGATAGACTAAAATTCTCATAGTTAATCAACCGTACTTATCCCATTTATGGCAGGTAAATTATAAAAGCATTTTTATCCAGACGCGTTGACTACATTCTAATACAAGCAGACTGATTAAACGGTGAAACAATATTTTCGTGTTTCGTAGAATAAAATTATTCCAGACGAAATTCCGCTTTGTAATCCGTAGGAAGAAACATAACCCGGTTAAATGTATCGATCGTGTTTACGCGAGAGTTTGTTCATTCGGTTGTATCGCAGTAAAAATAGTTGGACCGAAAGCGAAATAAAAATTCGCTTGTTTTTTCACCGTGTGGCATTTCGCTGAAGTATCGGCGCGGCATTATGCTTTTAGTCTGACTGGATACGCGCGAGACTAGAAAAAGCTGACAGCTCGATACTAGATACTATTGTCGATCGAACGCAGCACGATTTTCGGATCGTTATTTACCTTGCCGGCGGAGTTCCGAGTCTGCAGTAAGATCTGTGCTCGTATGCAAATAGATATTTCATTCCTGTCTACGAGAACAAGGATCGAGGTTGGAGGGTAAGGTGATTTTCTCGGGGGAAATTCAACGAAGGGCACTCTGGCTCCTGTCGTCGTACAGGTTACGAGCCGTGTCGTGGATACGAGGATTCTCTTTGTCTTTCGCGGACCGCGACCGACATCTCCGAACAGTCCCGTTGCCCATTCACTTTCCTTTTTTCGATTACAGTTCATTTCCCTCGATGATTCGCCGTGACGTTCGGATGAATGACTTGCGTAGGATTCTCGGTATTCGATTTTCAATCGGTTCGAAAGTTAAATTATCGCGAGGACATGGCGTTGCTAATAATTATCCTTAACAAAGATCCGAAGAAATGAATTGCTGTTTTAATTAATTTCACGGCGATATCGCTGTCGCCGTTGATGGATATTTAAACAATGACGTTTATCTAGGGAGATTGTTTAATTCGCGTCCGAGCAACGAATTATGTATATTATGTGTGTGTTTATTATTAAGCTATTTAGAAACGGAACGATAGTTAATGACGTTGTATGAATTAATCTGCGGTTGATAGTCCTTTGAAGCTGTGAC
The DNA here is from genome assembly GCA_014737365.1 of Bombus soroeensis. Classification (NCBI taxonomy): domain Eukaryota; kingdom Metazoa; phylum Arthropoda; class Insecta; order Hymenoptera; family Apidae; genus Bombus; species Bombus soroeensis. The sequence continues at coordinate 575,437 of JACXIL010000210.1, forward strand.
TTTACCTTTAATATTCAATTTACATTCGGTATCGTCATGTGTAATTTAATTAGTCATATAGTAATTGAATGTGTGTTTCGATATTGTAGGAAATGTACAGCAAAAATGAAATTTCAATTGTGCAACGCCTGATTCTTCCTTGCCTGATGATTCTGCAAATGTTATCGGCGTTAATTACAGGTACTGAGTGTTACTTCGGCTGACTCTCTACCTAGATCAGGCCACTCACCGCGGGAGAGACAGCAACCAGATGTTTAGGGTCCCTCATTGCGTACCCTCAATAGCTTCAAGGACCTATCATAAATCTTGGCATATTCACACCTAAGGTCCTTCAGACCAAAAACAATCATCTTCGATTACGAGCGCTATTTACATTTTTATCTAATACGTGTTGACACCTGAAAGTTGGTTTTATTTCACGAAGGATGCTTCCCACTAGCAACTTTCCTTCGAGAGAGTTAGCACCCTTCCTCACCCACCAACCTGGCAATAACCAATTAACAACGAAATCTATTCCCTCACTCCACCAACGAAAACTTGCCCTTAACAAATCAGCTCTTTTCGTTTCCTTAGACTCACCCATCACTAGCTTTCCTCCGCCACGGCATCGTCACTGAACGTCACTTATTCTACGTCTTTGGAATAGTCAACATGTCGCGATACTTACTCTACAATATCTCCAAGTCAAAAAACATTCTTCGAACAGTCGTCATCCACGCTTACGTCGCGTTCTCGACCTTGTAATTTTGTCGATCAATCGATACTTATACTTTCTCAGATTGTATCTCTCTAGTAAATAAGTTGTTTGAATAAACTATAATTTATACGTGTTAATCCAGCGTACTATCATTTCAACCACCTCTATTATCGTAAAAGAAATAGGAGATCGATCAGTTGGTGGCGTCGATTATATAATCGTAAGGAGAATTTACGACTCTCGTTGACGTGATATCTTGAACGCGTCTCTCCGCGAACGGTCGAAACATAGAGTCTGTTAAATTACCAAATTATTATATACTTAATTAAATCATAAAGTTATTTCAATTTCTCAAGATTCTGAAATTTATTTGCAAAGAAATATATCTGTACGCCACAAGTTACATCTCTCGTTTTCCTTTCGTAGTATAAATCATAAATTCCTATTATTTCTACGACACGATGTATTAATTGTAATTTCTATTGGAAAATTGTCTACCTGCTAATGAGAATACCGCGGTACAGGATCTCAGTGCAATTTTCCTTTGTGAATAGTTTAATAATTAATAATGCTCTTAATATGCCTTAACATAATCGATAATGTGCCTTATTAATAATATCAGAAGATGGCGTTACAACGTCGCCTGTATTGAAAAAATATAAGCGTCAACAAGCGCTGATATTCACAGTTAATTGGAAATTTCTTGTAGACAGCGTTGTAAATGACAAATATTAAATTTTTTAGGAGCAAGCTTCTTTGATTCAAAATTATTTTCGAAATTCCATTTGTTTTAATTAGTACAAAATCTTAAGCGTACAATAAGTATTAAGTGTATCACAATATTTTTTATTTTTTGCACTAATATAGATTCATCAGAAAATGTATTGTATTTATAGAAAAGTCTATATATGTCACCTTTTAGTTGTAGAGAAAACTGAATGTGTCATTAGTTTAAAATGTCGAGCACTAAAAACCAATCCTGTTTGGTCCCAGATAATTTACATAAAAAAAAAAAAAATATTTTATTTTTGTTACAAATGTACGTTTTATAAAGTTCCAGGTGAGAATTGTTAGAAAATTGACGATATTTAATGTCCATATGTTTGAACATGTCTACCGCTTAATGGCACTTACATTGCTTTGTACAGAGGTGATATTTTTTTAACACTATTAGTAATTATTTACAAACGGAGATTGCTCTTAAATTCTGTACACTTTTCCCATTATGTGACATTATACGATAAAAAAACAACATTTTTAAATTTTTGCATTTACAATGTTATCTGTAAGAAATTTTCGATTCTTAATAGTTAATCGTTTTTTGGAATTTGTTTATGCCATCTGTCTAAATGTACGAACATAAACATTGAGTTTTCTTTGCAACTAACAGCTAGCACGTACGAGGTTTTCCACGGATACACTTTTCTTTGTTATAAATTTGGACCACGTTGATGCATGTGCTTCCGTCCCCCCTGAAAATCTTGTTTCTTGACACTTGCAGTGATTTTTATCAGCGTTCTTCAATTCTGTGAATATACAGAAACGAGCACACAATTGCGGACAGTTTGTTTTCATACTTCGCGCGAAATACGTACAATGTATCGCTAAATTAGTGGGATATTTTGAAATAAAATATTCGCAAGAGCTTAATTCGTAGAATATTGGGTTGGCAACTAAGTGATTGCGGATTTTGTCATTAGATGATAATGACAGTAACGAGCATACAATTGCTAACATTTTGTTTTCATACTTCACGCGAAATACGTACAATGTATCGCGAAATTAGTGGAATATTTTGAAATAAAATATTCGCAAGAGCTTAATCCGTAGAATATTGGGCTGGCAACTAAGTGATCGCGGCTTTTGTCATTAGATGATAATGACAGTAACGAGCATACAATTGCTAACATTTTGTTTTCATACTTCGCGCGAAATACGTACAATGTATCGCTAAATTAGTGGAATATTTTGAAATAAAATATTCGCAAGAGCTTAATTCGTAGAATATTGGGTTGGCAACTAAGTGATCGCGGATTTTGTCATTAGATGATAATGACAGTAACGAGCATACACTTGCTAACATTTTGTTTTCATAATTTGCGCGAAATACGTACAATGTATCGCTAAATTAGTGGGATATTTTGAAATAAAATATTCGCAAGAGCTTAATTCGTAGAATATTGGGTTGGCAACTAAGTGATTGCGGATTTTGTTATTATCACCTAATGACAAAAGCCGCAGTCACTTAGTTGCCAACCCAATACATAGCGTTTTAGATAAAATCGATGGATGTGGCATTGGATTGTGGTTATGGAAACATAATCTGTGACATACGTGTTCCAAGATTTATTGTGTTTTCTGATTATCTTGAATTGCTCGGGATTTATTTATACTTGTGAAAATTGTAAACATTAATTACGGCGTTTTTTACACGATTCAGCAGTTACATTTGCCCGATTCGCGAACAAAGTATCTAATTGTATTTAATTTAGCGCGGAACATAAAAATTATACGCGGTGTTTCTATTATCAGTGCAAAAATAATTTTAGATCACATTGTTGTTCTCCGTGATAAAATTTCAAGCATTCTAAGAATTTGTGTATTGGAATATCCTATGTACGTATTTCAAGAATGCATCAAGACATGGACTCTAACCAGCGTAGCTTGAAATCTTTCTTATCTTGATGTTGAATACGATTCTTATTGTCAATTTAATATATAATAATCATTTTATCTTCGCCCAATTTTCTAGCTCTGTTTTCTAATCTTCTTGTATTAGATGTTTTTCAATAATCGAATATCGGCTGTAGGTAATTAAATCGTAATTAGAGATAATTTTAATGAACAATACAATGATATACATAGTCGACCATTTATAATCAATATTTTTTAAAAATTCTCTTAGCTTTCATTGAAATGTGATAAATATTTTCAGTAAAGACGCTTACAAATTTTACGCGAATCAAAAGGAATTAAAATCTGGCAAGGAAACAACAATTAGCGTACTATGGGAAATGTTGTTGGATTGTTTATGCTTTTATATTTGTTCAAATTTTTCATACAAGCGAAACAAGGAAAATCGCATATAAAACTGCACCTAAGTATATAACAAAAACAAGTAGCTCATAATTAACTGTATGTTGATTGTTCTGTATTTCAATTTCACACTACAATTAATTAGTTCACCTGACTTACTTTATTCAACGGCAGAGTATCAACGATATTTATATATCATCGAATATAGTATACTTTTAATTTAACCATCAGACAACGAAGAAAGTTCCGCGTCATCTTTTTACAACAGAAAAGAAATATGTCAAAGTGCGAAAAGAAAATAATATCCTTCGAAGCGTCAAGTTCTCTCTTGTCTCGCCAAATTGCCTAGTTACCCAGAAACCAATCAATCTATCGAGCCAAGCAATTAATAACAGTCACGTAAATTAATCCACGTTTCTCGAATTTAAAATTCCATTCACGAAAACACACCGTTTTAAGCTCGATAAAATACGAGCAGAATAGGAAGGAGCTGTTCCAATTTCCTTCGTTGACAACGAATTACAATAGCGCGGTGTACTTACGTGTTGGCGAACAGGATTTGTTGCGTTTCAGCGACAGTGCTTTAATTCTTCGGTTTTAGACATTATCACTTGGTCCTGGCTGGTTCTTACCGTGGCTTAGACCGAGATTACGCTTTGTATTTATACTACGATATACTTGAAAACGTAGTACGTGTACGTCTTTCGTGGCGTGTAACGTTTCGTGTGTAACGTTTCGGTAAGGCAGCGAGTGTACAGTTTATCTCGATGCAGAATTAATTAAATTCACGAGGGTGGCCAATTTTTGTTATCGTCGTTCGATTCGTCGTGTAATTTGCCTATGAATATTCATAGCTGACGGGTTCGACGGTATTTAGAAAATTATCTTTCTAATCGCATCCGCGTTAACTTCAAATTGCTATAGCGTGTTGCACAGAAACGTATGCCTGCGTTAAAATACAGGCTTACGCGGCCGCTAATTTACCCGCTAATTAGCCATAAAATGTTTTTTTTTATTTGAAAGAATTTTACAATCAATTCTCATTGAGAATTATAAGTAAATTACTCTGGCGTGGTACTATAACGTGTATAATAAGTGTTTGATTCTAGCCGAATCTAAAGAAAAAATCTAGCCATAAAATATAGCCATAAAAAGATCGACTAATATGATTCACTGTTTTTCAAGTATTAACAGATAAATAAATCTACATTCAAGCCGTAATCTCGTAATTACGTTATACAGCCTTTCATCAATGTTTATTCGACCATTCGCGGAGAGACGCGATCGCGAGATTGCACGTCAACGGGAGTCGTGAATTCTCGTTACGATTAGAGATAATCGACATCACGAAGTGATCGATCCCCTTATTTCGGTTAAGATAATAGGGCTGGTTTAATTGAATGTACGCTGAATTAACAGGTATAACTTAACACTTTATTCCAACAACTTTATATAGAAGATAGTTACGCTGGCGCGTATGTACAAGTTAAGCAGGTGACTGGTCTAAGGGTAGGACGCCATAAAAAGAGATGTTGACTATTCTAAAGATGTAGAATCAGTGACGTTCACTGACGATGCTGTGGCGGTGGAAAACTAGTGATGGGTGTGACTAGCGCACGAGATGAGTCGATTTGTTAAGGATACTTTTGCTAGGAAAGTGAGGGTAATAGACATTGTTTCTGATTGGTTAATAAGAAAATTAGTGGACTAGGAAGGATCTTTGCCGCCCCCGAGAAAAAGTTGCTAACGGAAGATATGGAATGTGAGAAAACCAACTTTCCCGTATCTTCCCGTAGTGGACAATAAGAACAAAGACGCTTGTTTGGTCTGAAGGACCTTAACTATGAAAATAACAAGATTTATGGTGTGTCCTTGAGGCTATCGAGGGTATGCAGTGAGGATGAGAAGACATCTGGCTGCTATCTTGTCTGCGGTGTGTGATCTGGGTTAGGTAGAGAGTCAGCCCACGTAACAATGAAAATATTCAAATATTCCTGAAAACTCTTTAGGAATATATCAGCTATGCGTCTTATATACATAAAATACTTTGAAGTTTCGTCAACATCGTAATGGGACTCGACTATCGCGATTATAAGGCAAGTGGGCCTTATAATCTTTGTTGTCAAGCGCTCTAATCTGTAAACGGCAATTGGAATTTAAGATAGAAACGCTGCTAGTAAAGTGCCGGCCAAAACAATGGAATTCCTCGTTTCCAGAGTCTTCTGCAACGTTTTGTTTTTACCCAACTAGAACATCACGTTATCTCTTAGTATTGGAAGTCGTATTTCAACATCTGAAGTGCGTAATTTTAGCGTCTATTTTTGGTGACGCGTAATATATTGCTTCTATTTTCACATTGCGATGTGACCATCTCGTACTGTCAGTTATCCATTAGAATTGTCAATTATGTTAAAAAATATTTTTCTTACCTGATTACGTTTCTCTGTACGTAGATACCCGAGGACGAAATTAGGACCGCGTTTTTTGAGAAAGAAATTCGAAATAGAGTCGTCGAGCGAAAGCGAAGAAGATCAAAATGTCGTCCGTGACGATTAATTTTCGAACAATGCGAGGGCAGAAGAATGGGTCGGGTGCTTCAGATGGTAGCATGAGTCGTGCACGTATATGTCACAAATTTGGCAAATGTCCAGCTGGACAAATTGTAAAGTACAAATTAAATAATAAAAAAATATATATGTCACAAGCTAACAAATTTGTATATGATTTTATATATATAGTTTTAGAATGAAAGAGGACGAAATTGGGAACACGTGATTCATCCGTTTGTATAAACTTTTACAAAACATCGATCACAGATCTTCGTTACTAAGCGTTCGATGTAATTATACAAATATTGTTACGTTAAACAATCGATTTGTTTTCGATGTATATTAAAAAAGTCCTCGGTGGAAGAAATTTGGCAGCTTACTCTACCGAAGCATTAATTTCAATGCAGCAAACAAAATTTGGTTTGAATTTTAATAAAAAAAACGATCGAAGTATTTGCGTAACAATGCGTACGCTTAGGTTGTTATTTAGAGCAACAGTTTTTTTTTTTTTAGAAAAGGTGAAGATTGGTAAAGTTTCGGCGGGTGAAGATATTGGAATTTGAAAGATTCGGTTGTCATTGGTTATCGGGCGAACGTGAAATCGATCGAAAGTGTGGAGTGTCGTAGTGAAAAACGAGATGTTCGGCTGGAAAATTCGATGTAGAAAGAGAGGCGCGGAGTGTGTAATAAACTAACTGTTGTGACATGAATACGATGGCGTAGGGAACTCCTCTCGACCGTGTTCTCACGTCAAATTAATTTCGCGGCACGATTCATTGATCTAGAAGCTGGCCGCCGATTGTGTGATGTATTTATTAGCAATTTTACATAAAATATGACTTTTTGCATATGTCCCGTGTTTTAAAGTCCCAGTAAATTTCATGTTCCAAATTAATTTTTTGTTTGCATATGAATCTAAATTTGTGTGCAATGTTTCACTTATTGTGTTGTGTTTCGTAAACAGTATATAAAATATACATTACAAATTGTAAAATTCTAAATTCTAAATTATAAATGTTGTATGTACTCTATTGTTTAAATCGACCGCTAATAGATAACATTTACACGTAGATATTGTGTGTCTTTATCCCTCGATCTTTAAGTTAATTAAGTAATGTGTTGCATAAAGCGTTTGATATTTTCGTACGCGTCAATCCTACAATATAATACACGTATGCACTCATACATAAGAATATTGTAATAATATTTACTCAAAAATCTGGTACACGATATTCTTTTTGCATTATACTCTGTTTATACCATCTTCTAACCAACAAACATAATTAATGCTCCAGAGACGAGAATATATTTACCTATGCGTTTACTTGTTCTATATGATATACGCATAGTTCTATATAAATAACTAATTTTATAAATAATGTTATACAATTTAAGATAAATATGTTTCAAAATATACGCAATATGCACATACATAGTTGTATACGCAAGTATAGCGTTATACATACGTACACGTACATACTGCTGTAACATAGTTTCACATAATAAATACTCTTGATATTACGGCTATCGCGTGCAAACATAATTAGCGCAATTCTCATCTGAAGATCCAACGACAAATGCTCTCTAGAGATCGTCGTTTTACGCACGATAGCCACTCAACGACACGCTACACGACTTTTATGCGTCGTTCATCGTAGATTAAACGTTCCGCAAAGTATTTGCGTAAAAATTAGGGTGACGGCGATATTTGAAAGCTACTTTCCATTTTGAACGTTCGAAGTATGCGCTCGTAACCTTTAGTTACGAGGAAACTTGATTAAGCTCGAGGAAGGGTTGCCGCTCGAGAGCTTTGTTTAGGGTCTCGGAGTACGAGGGTCGCAAAAAGCGAGTGCTAACCTACTGTTAGTCACCGTTCCCCTTTCCACGCCCGATTACGCTTGATACGCATAATTTTTGCTAACCCGAGCTATGACTCTGCCATGGAAAAAGGGGTCACTCTTGCCGCGCTCCAACATTTATGTTCTCTTCGAGTCGGCCTTTTAATTACGCCGCACCGTGCACCTACGAATGTTCGTGACATGCCCCGTTCCCGATCTGCTTTGAAGTTTAACACTTAATCAAACGAGAAAGTACGCCGCACCAACGGACAAAGCTGGCTTATTCTGTTCTAGCAAACTGGAGTTGTCTTCAACGTCAATGAACTTAAGCTCGTGGCGTGGAAGAAACTATCGTCGTCGAGATGAGATTTTTCCTAGCGCGGAGATGCCGCCAGTTTTTTCCGCGACGATCTATTTTTATTCTCGAGATTTCCTGGTTATTTATTTGTCATATGATATTAGCAAATTCCAGACGAAATTTACACTGACGAAATCTATGACAGTGTCACGTCGAAGACACGGCAAGTGGTGAAATTAAGAAATATCTGGTCGTTTCCTCGCGTCGTTCCAATGATTTCGCTTGGGTTTGATACGTTGACCGCCACGACACCCGTATTCGGGTGACAGCAAAATTTCCGGTAGGGTCGCGTCACTCGTATTCGGGTGGCGCTTATTTGACTACTTGCGAAGGATCGTCGTAGGTATTTGAAAAGATATTCCAGAGGAAATAATAAAACTATTGGATTGTTATAAAAGTAATACGAAAATGGTTTATTAAAAGAATTATTTAGAATGTAAAACTTTAAAGCATTCTATACATACCTGAGGTTGGTCGGCACAATTTGGACAATAAGTTGTTGTTTTCTTTAAACGTTTCACGAACAAGGTAAGAAAAATTCAGACTTTAGATATGCTGACAGAGTTTATTACGTGAATTGAACAGAGTGGCGGTTAAGGATGTTAGAACAGAGTGTCGGGAGCTGATTTTGGGAAGGTTTATATACCATGGGTTTGGCTCTTACGGTGGAGGTGTCGCCGGGGGTGTCGTCGAGGCCCAAGTCAGAGGTGACCATGCTGTTACTGACTTCTGATCCTGGGACACTGTCTATGTTGTCGTTTCGATGGCCTGCGGGATGTTCGTTAGACCCCCTTGGATTTTCTATCGCTAATTTATGGCTCTGTGACAACAGCGATGAAATGTATGGTACATTTGACGATCTGAAAACACCCCACTGACCTCACTAAAGAAATAAAATAGTCAAACTCGATGATGGTTATTTAGCAATTAAGTTAGCAAAATGTACCAAATGTCCAGTTGGACAAATTGTAAAGTAGAAATTAAATAACAGTAATAAAAAAATTTGACGATCTGTTCCAGTCTCTTTTGTGCGATATCGCCAAAGTTCATTTGATTTGTTCATTTAACAACGATTACATTTCTGGCGTTACATGCGTATCTAATTTTTCTTTGTTCGATCTATGTATCGAAAAGTGGAAACTTGCAAATCAACGTCTTCGTATCGAACGAGTGAAATTATTATTGCGATGGGAATAGATAAAAATTCGAAATTGTGCAGCCTTTGCAAGTATCTTTGTTGAGTGATATTAGGTTTGGACAAAATTTCCCAACGGAATTCATTCTATTTCTGTCTGGTCATCGAAGACAAACGTGATCTGGAATTTTCATGCTGGTGAACGATACGTTTCCTATTTGTCAGGATTGGATGCCTTCTTTTATTTGTCACATTCAACTTCTTCACATTCTTCTAGTACTTCTCAGCAGATATTGTTTTCTTTTAGTTAAAGCAACGCATAGTGCAAACTTTTTCCCGTTCTTCCGTTTTTTGCGCTTATTTGCAATTGGTTCTACTTTGGTATAATTGTAATTTAAAAATATCCTTTCATGAAACCCGTTGTTATTTTCGAAATGCAGATCTGTCTAAATCGTATCGTATTTTATATGCATCAATTTGTAACGCGATCGAAATTTTTTATTTAGCCAAATCAGAGGATCAAATTGATTCTCACTGGATTAATTCAATATTATACGCTTTACATTTATATTTACTGAACTCAGACTCGCGACATTTTTGTACAGTAACGCTTAATTCTTAGAATAGCTTAGTTTTATATTTCCCCTCATACTCGCTTTTTTTTAAATTTATTTTTTCCTGTACGTTTAGTTCACAGTCGTCATCTGTGATTCGTAATTCAACTTGTAATAATTATGTTCGACGTTTTAAATAGCTTTACACAAGTCTGCAGATTAAATAAATAATTTAATGTAAAGAAAAACCAGTAATTTGTAATTTATTTTTTGTGGCAATAGACATTCAAAAATGATAATAAAAGAAAATTGTCTGGCATTGTCTATAATATCTCTTCGCTGACTCTAAAATAATTCTACCATCATTTTCTAATCGAATAATTTTCTCGTTGTTTCATATTTGTTCTTGCTAATCTTAAAATACTCGATATTTCCTCATCCTTTTGTTATACTAAAGACTAACGGTGTCTCGTAACATGCTGCCCACCAGTCGCTATAAATAACACTGCAATTCCAACCCATGATAGACTTACGTATCTGGACGTGCTACTCGATAGGAAAATAACATGGAAGCAACACGTTAAAGCAAAGTGTAAGCAACTGAAATTACAAGCCAAAAAGTACCAAATGTCGGTAGACAATCGAACTGAGGCCTAGAGAGCATAGTATTGCTCTACCAAGCAATATCAAAGTCCATTTAGACTCACGAGATTCGACCGTGGTGAACAGCGAGCGATTGTAACATAGAAATCCTCCAACGATTTCAATCCAAAACGTTAAAAACAATCACGAACGCTCCTTGCTACGTAACCAATGAAAGAGAAATATCACATTTTTGCAAAATAATGCACTGTTGAACAGCGCAGAACACATATGCAGAATAAAAAGACACAACGCTCCAACGAAATTACACGGTAGATTAACATTCAACTAAAATAGAACATTCGCTCGCATAAAAGCCAACTACAAGTAATTTAAAATTACTTTCCATGCTATTGTATCACGTCAGACTAACTTGCTTGTAATTCTCAACGAGAATTAATTGTAATACGCTCAATAAATAAAAAAAGAAAAATAATATGCAAGAGGATAATATCTTATAATATTAATATATTTATTATTACATAGGTCATTCTGTGCGAAGTTTAGGACTGAGTTTTAAGATGTTGAATCTTAGGTTTTAAGTAAATAAGTGAAGACCTTGGTGCAAAAATTGGACAAGTCCACCTTTTAGAAAAATTGAACTTGTTGAAGATTTGTATATTTTCATACATTGCCAGTGGATCGGTGCAAGAATTAGACAAGTCCAACAAGTCTAACTCACCCAACGTAATCTGCAAGAGGAAGAATCGACTATATCTAGGACTTGCCCTCAATTGGCCTAAAATACGAATTAAACATAAGAATGGCGATGTTAATGTAGCGTTAATCTGCCGTCCAATGTGTTTTGAACGTTTAGCAAACATTCTGCGTATCCTGTTAATCGCGTGTCTTTCTTCTCGCCGATTCAAAATGTCTTAGGACGAACGAGAATCGTACCAGTCATCGGGAAAAAAATATGTGTCAACGAGAGAGAATCAGCCGGATGTCAGTGGTCTATCGACGAAAACGGAAACGAGAGAAAGTGAAGCAGAGATAAATATGTGAAGAAACAAAATATTCGTCTCAAAGATCCAGTATTTTGGTACAAGAACCAGGCAAGTCCAAGTATCGAAAAACATTTCCTAGGTTATTTTTCAGAAACGTAAAACGTATCATTTCTGTTGAAGTAACTACTTCAAGAAAAACTCTACATCTTTATTTATGTATATCCGTGACCTGGAGATTGCTATTACGCATATTATTGTACCTTTGAGTATGCATTGTTTTGGTTTGCAAGGTCTAGGAACAAAGGAACTGATAAACAGATTTCTATTTATGTTCCCTGTAGCCTCTAGCTAAAGCTATAAGCTTAACTGTTTTGGTAATGTCCTTTTGCTATAAATATATGAACGTGCTCCCTATTATTCCATTATCTAGTAACACTAAGAGATCTGAATCAGCATAAACTTATACATTATACTTATACCTTTAATTATTTCAATATACTTTTCTATAACAAATTCATCCACTCGTTCTTCAATCTGTCAACCTCAACCTCAACAATTTTCTGTATCATTGGTCGTGTTACGCCCTAAAACTTACTATAAGCCGTGTTCCTAACCGTCTCTCTTGGTACTACAGTATCACCGACAAAATACATATAATGTAACGATAAACGCATAGTTCTAGAAACTTCGATTCGGCCGTTATTTACCCACACAAAGAAGGTAGCATATGTGATCACAGGCGCGAACGTTTTAACAAAGAGTCCGACTTTGGAGAAAAGTACATTTTGCTATCCCGTTGACCGCGGATTCGTCATCAAACCTAAGACCATTGTCATTAGTGTCTAATCACCGCGGCTACTTATCAATTCTCTAATATTCACATTTGTGCTAACAAACATTACTTGGATTGTATAACAACGATGGCCAATTCAAGTGAAGACTCGTTACACGCCCGTAACCCTAATTATAATGACAACCCGACATATATATTAGTTATATTAGATATTATTATTCTGATGCACGAGCTACGTGTGAGAATAATCTGTTGGAATTTTATTGAAATCGAAAGGTACACATCCTAGGTAGAATTTTATTGCAACCAGTGGCAAATCTAGTGGCTCACAAAAGTATCGAAAATCTGTGTAAAACATTCGTAATAACTACGTTTCGAAGGATTAGAGAACGTAGACAAAGATTACTCATAATCAACCGAGATAGTTTAACTTCATAGGCTGAATTTTGCGCAGGGCTGTTTCTCTGTACAGCAGAGTTTGATGCGAATTACACGTACATGATACAGCACTGTAATGTTTGACGAATAACGCTGTTCCCTACACAAGCACACTGGAACATGCGTTTGATAACTAAATTACAATTTTTCCTGAAGATATGATGCATATGTTACGCCCTGAGGCTTACTATAGGCCGTGTTCCTAACCGTCTCTCTGGGCACGACAGTATCGCCGACAGATCGCCTGACACGAGCGGCAAAATGTATACAATGTAGCGACAAACGCATAATCAGTCAAGCAGCGAGTTCTAAAAACTTCGATTCGGTCGTTATTTACCCAAACAAAGAAAGTGGCATATGTGATCATAGGCGCGAACGGTGGCGTGACCCTAGCGTGGTGGGGGTCGTCTCCAAGAGAAAACAAAACAAAAAATCGAAGGGCAATCAGTGTCATTTGAGGACTCAATCGGAATACATCGAGAGGTTTAAAGGAATAAAATCCAGGTCGTTTAGTCTAACGAATATATCGAGAAATATCATAAAGTCGGGTCAAATTACTGCAATAAATAACTGTATCATTGTTAAATCATTTGTGACGTGTTTTTTACAATTTTAAATATTGTTGGAAATAGAAGATTATATTAACCCTGTTAATTCAGTGTTACAATCATTTTAACCACCTCTGTTGTCTTATTCGAAACAGAAGAACGACTCTTTCGCGGCGTCGATTATCAGAATCGTAGCGAGAATTTACGCCTCTCGCTGACGCGTTTTCTTCGCGATCGCGTCTCTCCGCGAACGGTCGTAACAGGTCCTATTATTGCCTTTTTAAACCTGAAAATATTAGATTGCTCAAACAAGTCGTAATAAATTCAGTTTCATTCAATTTCCTATAACTTTCAAAATCTGCACTTGTCCAGTTTTTTCCACCAAAGTCTTCGATTCTACTTACTTCGATTGTACTTACTTTTTTACATACTCTATATTACGCTGATTATTGACTGGTCGAACTCGTGTAAGATGAGGCACAGAAGCGGTAAATGGAAACATGTGATTGGTGGTTGTTGGGGTGTCCCAGGAAGTTTCCGTGGAGGGTGGAAAGCAACTGTATGGATGGCACATAATATTTTATGGCAGGAAATTTATCGATTCTGTTTGGAGTTTATTTCGTACTTAAACGCTGATAAACCTTGCGCTACCCAGTCGATCACTCGGCTGGCTGGTTTTTATGTGTATAAAGATTCAAGTCGCGTATGCGATTGTATAAAAACAGCACAAAAAAAACTTGTATTAAAATGTTTAAAATGTATAGAAATTTCTAGGTGGTATGCGACAAATAATTTCAATATTTGGAATTAGAACGCGATAAATAGACACCGAATGTTTATGCAGTTTGACGAAATTTAAAATTCCTTAATATAATATGCAAGAATATATACGATATTTAAAGTAGAACACTTATTGTGATATTTACTGCACGAAACAAATTTCTATTTAAATCCCATTTCTTTAATTATGTCCATAAGAATGTAAAATTCCACGAACATTCGCAGTTTGGCGATAAAAAGGTACAGTAGCTACTGAAAGTTTTTGGGAATGTTTGCATAGTTTTCCTACATCTTGGTAGACCTGGATGGTAGCTGTTGTCGACTTATCGAAACGTTGTTAGTCATAGGATTGAGCGTTAGTTTTGCATAGTATTTTATTCAAATAAAAATAAGATAATCGGATAAAATATCTTAGGCGAAAACTGAGCCTGCGTGAACATGGTTACGACAATGAGGATGTACTTGGAGAATAGACATAGGTGTGGGATGCTAAGTACTGGCAGCCGCCTTATCTTCATGATTATATGTTCAAATTATGCGATTGAGGGTATTGCTATAAGAATTAGAAATTCTTCTTCAATTCCTTGATGTAAGTTTCTGCGTTGCATCGTTCTAAATTTTCTATTGTCGAACCTGTATTGAACTACATTTAACAACAATCTATTTAAATCTATTTATCGATACACAATGCTGTCTTACAATGTTTCTGTTCATACTACTCGAAATGACCAAATAATTATAATTGTATATGATAAACATGACATTAAAAATTCTCATATCACCAAATCTCAATGGAAGGAACGATTAATCCGCCAACTTTCACGATTTTGGTGTCGTTTCTTTGTTCAAAGTTTTCGTGTTCTTCAAATCTCTCAGAGTCTATTTCTCGAGTAACGCGTGAATATAAAGTTTGTTAGGTAAAAGAAGTTGCAGCACGGTAGAGAAAGAGTTCGTCAAACTCAGTTTCATAGGGTTCCTGCATCGGAGATGTTCAGAGGTGAATCATTTGTTTAGGGTCAGGAGGGAAACGAAAGAGAGAGAGACAGTCGAAATGGCGGACAGCATCGGGTGGTGACGGCTAGTTAAGCACATTTTCCTCTTCGAAGAGAAGTTCTGGTGCGCGCGAATGTCGTAGAGAACATCTGCTGCCCGCTTAAAGAGAGAACTCCGGACAGAGTTTCCGCGTCCGGAAGTGACAGGAATGGCAGTAGAAATTTGCTCTTTGCGATACCCCGAAGCCCAAGGTGGCTTCATCACTCACCCTCTTTCTATCTTCTTCATCCATATCTCCCTCGTTCCCCCCCATTTTTTTTTACACGCGGTGTATCTTCCGGTTTCTCCCATCTCCGACCCCACATCCTCCGCGTTTACTTTCCACCCTCTCCCAGCCCTTTTTTCCGCGTTTCTTACCTCTGCTTTCCGCCCGACTGAGTTTTCTTTCTACCTTTTTAACTCCATTTCTGTCTGCCTCTCCTCCATATTTCCTTCTTCCGCGGCCAGACTGTCTCTTCTTTCTTCCGCCCTTTCTTCCGGCTGCTCTGTCTTGCTCCGACTCGAAACCCGATCTTGCTGCCGGCTGCTATGGAAAGTAACTGGGCTCTTTTAGGCCGACGTGTCCACCCTTCCTGATCCCGTAAAATATATACCTTCTCTGGCCGGAAGAAGAAGAAGAAGAAGGATAAGCGCTCTTCGCTCTGCACGACAGTCGGAATAAAACGGGAACGTCGACACGCTCACTGCGTGAAGTGTGGCGAAAGAAAGAGAGAGAAAGGGCATGTATCGATGGCGTGTCGCGGACCAGGGTCGAAATTTAATTCCACGCACGGTCGTCCGGCAAAATTCCTGAGAATTCGATTGCTGTGAACGAATTTGCATTGCGTGGAGTTTCCAGGCTGGCGCAGCCCCTGTGACACGCAGTCCTGGAGACTGATACTGAAAATATATTTGCCCCGACAACGCTCCGGCGCCGGCAAAACGATAGAAGAGGCATGTGTCTCGGGCTCTATTTTTCGCGCTATGGCGGCAGCTGCGTGTGATCGATGAACACAGCCGTCCTTTCGCGCGAAACGCACTCGAATGAATGGTACACGCAATGGATAGAGTTTCGGTTTGCTTATTCCTATAGACACCTACTGCGGTTAGTGATTTTGCCATCGTTGTCGGACAGTTCTGAAATTTCATTTCTTTCCTCTTCTTTTCAGCTTTTATATTAGCAAAAAATTGCCTCATTTCTCATGATTTTTGGTATCGTTGTTAATACGTTAGATTTATCGAGAGACGTTATCGTTTTGTTACTGTTATATAGAGCTGGGATTGGTAACAAAGGGCTCGCAGACGCTCAAGTTTTCGCAATGCATTTTAAAGTGCCCGCTGTGGCGCCAGATTTACCTTGGTAAGTGGCTTTGAAAGATGGTTGCACGAAACGTGCTTAAGTTTGTAAGTAGACTTTTATATCAATGAATTCGATTATGATAAATACGTATTGTACCATATGCTTACAACTTCTACTCCGATAAAGGTTCCCTTTGTCATAAGTTAATCATTTGAGACGCCCTTTTTGGTAAAAAAAGTTGCCGATACCGATATAGAATATTAATAATAAGAAGATATTATAAATTGTTATATTATTAGTATTAATGTACTGATACTGATATACCGAATAAATAATATTAATATGTTATTAATGTCAACATACTGATATTAATATACCGATATACTAGGGTATTAACCGTTTAAGTTATCGAAAAAACAGCGCTTGTTTTAATCGATTAAAAGAGAAACAAGCGGCGCAATAGCAATTTGTTATTTTATGAAACACATCTATATTATTATATACGTGTACTATTAGTTTATACATATTTTAAGTTTTGTTCAATAAAAATTATTGAGAAGATAGCTATGAAATACAAAATACCGTCAGTCGTCCGTAGCGTTCAAATGTACTGGGACTTCTTGACATAAAATGTAAACAGCGCGATCGCGTTGTTTGGGACTCAAATGGTTGAATACAATTACTAGTAAATCTAAGCACAGCGTTTTTAAGTATTAATTACGATTTAAAGTAGCGTAAACGCAGCGCGGCACCCTTTATGCAGAATGTAGAAAAGATAAGCGATAATGGCACGAGTCTAATTATAAGTTATTTCCTAACTTCAACGTATATGCTTAACCTAACCCCAACCTAACCTCAATCAGACCAAGGTTCCCTTTGTCACAAGCGAATCATTTGAGACACTCTTTTTGGTAAAAAAAGTTGCCGATACCGATATAGAATATTAATAATAAGAAGATATTATAAATTGTTATATTATTAGTATTAATGCACTGATACTGATATACCGACTAAGTAATATTAATATGTTATTAATATCAACATACTGATATTAATATACCGATATACTACCGATATAGAGTATTAAATGGAATTACTGGCAAATCTAAGCACAGCTTTTCGAAATATTAATCAGGATTTAAAGTAGCGTAAACGCAGCTCGGCTTACTTCATGCAGAATATAGAAAAGATAAGCGATAATGGCACGAGTCTAATTATAAGTTATTTCCTAACCTCAATATATGCACTTAGGAAGGTTAGAAAGTTTGGAGTAGGTAATTTTGAATATGACGGAACCTACCAGTACGAAGTTATATTACCAAAAAGCTTGTTCGTATCACGAGAGAAATTGATTTCTATAGCGTAAATCGAGATTGGTCATTATTAAATGCTTATGAAGTTCATGGATCTAGTATATCCTATATTAATGTAGAACAATAATTACAAATTACTGAAAGTTAAATTCCTTGAAACAGAAGTTTAATCGCCATTTATAAATATCTTGTTTCGCTTAACTCTCCATAATTTCACGATAATTTGGTCTAATTTAAAAAGTCTTCGACAAATATTCAACGCTTTTGCATCTGGCTAGAAATCACAAAGTGATCAATAGAGAGCTTCAGACATACGCACTTCGTTGATGTTTGTTAAAGTAATTACTTGAAGAAAAAACTCTATGTCTTTATTTTTGTATATCCGTGACCTGGGGATCGCTGTTACGCAGAAAATAGAATTTAGTGAAACAAAAACATATTCTAAATAAGGAGAGGATCATATTATTGTGCCCTTGAATATAAATTGTTTTGGATTACAAGGTCTAGAAACAAAAAAGCTATAAATAGACTTCTATTTATATTTCTCGTAGCCTCCAGCTAGAGCTATGAGGTTAATTTTTTTGGTAATGCCCTCTGTTATAAATATATGAACATGCTCCCCATTGATTCTATTGTATTGTAACACTGTGTGAGTGAGGATCTGGATCAGCATAAACTTATACATTATACTTATACTTTTACTCATAGTCATAGTCATACACTCATACACTCATACACTCATACACTCATACACTCATACACTCATACACTCATACACTCACATTCACACTCACACTCACACTCATACACTCACACTTTTACTCATAATCATACTCATACTCATACTTATACTTATACTTTTATTTATTTCAATATATTTTTCTATTACAAATTCATGCACAGAATTGTATTAGTTTATCGAAAATAGACGGAGAAATTAGTAGAAAATTAAGTGTAGAGAAGTAAAGCAATTACAGCTACGCTATAATTTCTTTACTAAACGTTTTCGGGACTCCTTATGAGGAGTAATGGGGTTAACTAACAAGAGGTAGGAATTAATTGATATTAAAGTGTTTGAAATTGCATGGGAGGGACGATATCGACTTACATCCAAGTTGTGACTTGATAGGTGGTGCTTTAGCTGACCTTTGCCAGGGTGTTAGCTAATTATACCTCTGAGGGAGAAAACTTTAGGAGAAAATCGGTCAAGTTTGTAGCCTCGTTACGGCCATCAAATCCAGAAAATTCCAACGTTTACCTTCCACGATGTAGCTCTAAAGGGGAAGCAGTAACATTTGCTGCAAACGCGCGTTTGATTCATTCAATTTAAAAGAACTTACCGTGAAATATTATACAATATCTAGCCCGAGGGACGTTTTGTATTATCATCTGTTTTTCGTAAGTTCCTCTTATATAATTCATCGTTTGTCCAGAGTGAAAAATCTTTTCCTAACAAGTTTATACATATGCTAAATCTGTTGATACATTTTTGCGGAAATAAGTGGTTTATACGTACTTCAGAAGCTTTTATATGCATTTTAAGTGAGAAATAAATTTTCACGAAGACACCGCGCATTCATTGTGCTCTCGCGTGACAGACTATATACATAAGACAAAAAGATACGTAAATCACTAGTTGCTATTATTTTTTCACTGCCCAGTAACGAGTTACATTCTTTTTACTACAATTCCATGCTAATCCAGCAGAGAAGGATTTTCACGATCACAAGTCTACGCTAAAAACTCTCTATAACGTGATACGATGTAGGAATTAGGGCAAGTGGTCCAAATGTCGTCCCATGACCAATTTTCTGTTGTCGAGTGATGCAGTTTGTAAACGGCAATTGTAATTTAAAGTAGAAATTTGGCAGAAACAAAGAAGTTCGTTGTTTCCAGAGTCTTTTGCAAAGCTTTGTTTCTTCTCGAGTAGTGCATTATTAACGTGTGCGTTGAAGTACGTACTTCTATTTCTTGTGACACGTAGTATATTGCTTCCATTTTCGTACTTTGAAATTATATTAAAAATACCTTTGTGCCTAACTAATTCCATCCTTCTACGTAGACACTCGGGAAAGAAATTACTAATACGTTTTTCACAGAGGAATTCGTAATAGAGTCATCGAGTGAAAGCGAAGGAGATTAAAATGTGGCCTGTTTCATAGCTGACGTTCAATTTTCAAACGATCCAAAGGTAGAACAGTGGGTTAGGCGCATCGCGTGTTTCAGACGATGCTACGAGTTGTTCACATGTACGCTGTGTTTGTATACAGTTTTATAGTGAAGCATATTTGGAGCGCATAAAAAGCGAATAATATGAACATTTTCTTACTAAAATTAAGGGAACGAAATTAGGAACACGTTTTTATCAACTAAAAAACGCATCCTTTAGCCTATATATTTGTTACTCCGTTTGTATGAATTTTTATAAATCACCGATTACAAATCTTCGTTACCAAGCGTTCATTGCAATTATACGAATTCTATCAAATTGAAAAATTGATTCAATTTTGAATAAATGCTAGAAAGCTATCAACCAAATTTGATACCTTACGCTACGTTAGATAGCTTTATCCACATTGCAAATGACAATTGACTAAAGCTTTTTGACTCGATGTGTTAAGGAAATACTACTTGAAATTCTTTCCCGGAGCAAGGAAATGCAAGTGTCCGTTGTAATATTTAAAGGATAATGCACATCAACGTAACAAGTTAATATCGAGTGTACGAAGCGTATTGTAACAGTAGAGGAAGTCTAAGTTTCAACGTATAACGATACGTATATTGTATGAGTTTCAGGACTGTAATGATGTCGATAATATAATGGAAACTGACCATCCGATTTTCTGCAGGAAATAATTGTGAATAGATGCAATAATGAATCGCCCCATTATCTATCGTTTTTACCTGTTGGCACAAGGTCCGAAAAATAATGTTAGATATGAACAACTTTTTCAGTCACTTTTACACTTACTTTTTATTATTATTTTATTATTTTTTTATATTTACTTTTACTCAAACAGTCGTTTGATATATTGGAATACGTTGACTACGCACTTGTTGCCGAGCAATTTATGTAACAATTTAGAAAGCCTCGCCGTTTATTCTGTTTTTCGAATGAAACAGAAGTTCTTTTTATATTGTACAATGAAATATTTATGTGGTGGAAGTGGTTTCTTTCAAGTTTGCACGCTACGAATGTTGTAACATTTCATTTACAAATTTTTTCCAAGCAATTTACGTTATTGAATTTTATTTTTCAATACCGTGGCTACGACAGGGAATTTTAAGAATTTGTTTAACGTTTTCTTTATGGATAGAATCTACAATTTTATGAAGTTTGAAGAAATTGAAATATCTATTCGTTTTTAAGTCGTGAAAACATTTGTTATGTTCCTCGTTTGCGTGATAAACTTTTCTAAAATATATACAGTGTCGTGAATAATTATAAACTCAACCCTATTTTTAGATGTTCCATAATATTAAAACAAGAATTGAAAAATTCTTTTATATAATATCATATTACAATATGATACAAGATATTGTCTTCTTTCGACGTCTGGAAAATATTTAATTTTATTTCAAAGTTGTGTTCCTGGCTATTAACAAATCTAAACACAATGTTAATTTTGTTACCTTTTCATTCGATATTTAGTGGATTTTTCTTCATCTCCGATTACTTTTATTAACCTGTTAGGTACACTAT
The DNA here is from genome assembly GCA_014737365.1 of Bombus soroeensis. Taxonomy (NCBI): domain Eukaryota; kingdom Metazoa; phylum Arthropoda; class Insecta; order Hymenoptera; family Apidae; genus Bombus; species Bombus soroeensis. The sequence continues at coordinate 597,100 of JACXIL010000210.1, forward strand.
CCCCTAACTTATTTAAACTTTCCTTTCGAATATTCTTTTACTTTATTCTTTTCCCAAAGTACAACGATATTTTCTATAGGTGTCTTCTCCTGATTGTAAATTTTTCTCGCTAGGGAGGTTTAAATCAGGACTCGGTTTTGATCTGGTAATAATTCTATTCCACAATCCTGAAACCACGTTTTGTTAATGGCGGCTGTGTGAATAACAGCATTGTCTTTCTTAAAAAACTATCTTCTTTTCTTCTATTTCTATTACGAAAAGCAATAATTTACCATGTAATATCTTCTGATATCCCATAGCGTTCGATCTACACTTTATAAAAACAATTTCGCTTGTCGTATCCAGACACGATCAGCGCTTTCTTGGAAATATCGAAGAAAAAATGCAGGGAATGTGTTCGAATCTATAATTTTTTCGCAGTACTGCATTATTTTAATACATATTTTGTATCTTGATAACGAAATACGATAATAGCGTTGTCGCTTGGCAAGAAAGAGCAGTTGTTAAGAAAAAAAAAAAAAAAAAAGAATGCAACACCATACGGACGAAAAGTGTACAGTACATATCTGTAAAATGGCGTAATAAAATTTTGAGTGCAAAAAGCTGTCGAACATTTTTAAGAGGAGAAGGTTTTAGCGACTGAGTAGAGTCCGGAAGAAACCGTTTAAAAGTAACGTACGAAGGTGCTTGCGTTATGGTACGGAGCTGCGTGGCTTCTCATGGCGTCTGGGGTTTACTTTTTATAGATGAAATTACGAACAAAGTAAATTATCCGAAGATTTTATGAGATCATTTGCTAGCTGAGTGGAACGCAACTATGATTGAAAAATTATTTTCAACGCGATTATGATACAAAGCATATTGCTCATAATATGAGAAAATTAATGTTTCGTAATAATAAAACACACAGGTTTGTAATGCACGAGTTTTCTAAAAAAATATAAGTTCTTTGAAACGATCAAATTAAAAGAGAGCTACGATCAATGTGATTCACCGTGAACAATGCGTCTATTGGAAAACGATAACCCGAACAGGTTAATAACATTAAAACAATTATGTGCAGCTTATTAATTATTTTTAAGATTTTCGGCATTAAATTGCATAAAATTTTACATTCGACCAATCATTTTTTAGTTCAAGTTTCGTTTCTATAGTTGAAGATTCTGGTGTAAAAGCCAGGCAAATCCACCTTTTAGAAAAATTGCACTTGTTGAAGTTTTAGACATTGCCGATTGATTGGTAGAAGAATTAAACAAGCCCAATGCGTTCATAACAGTTTTTGTAGCTACGCAATGTAACCTTTGGGAAGATGTGACTTTTGTTCTAAAATATAGCGTTAATGTAGCGTTGATCTGTCAGCCAACGTGTTTCTATTGTTTAGTAATCATTTTGTGTATTCTGTTAATTGCCTGTCTTTCTTCTCATCGATTCAAAATATCTCAGGACGAACAAGTGTCGTAAAAATCATTGGAAAGAAAATATGTGTCAACAAGAGAGGATCAGCCGGATGTCGGTGTTTCGTCGACGAAATTGGAAGACGAAAGAAAGCGAAGCAAAGGAAAGACGCTGCGAAACAAAATATTCCATTTCAAAGATCCAACATTTTGGTACAAGAACCAGACAAGTCCAAATATCGGAACAGATTTCCCAGGTACATTTTTCAAGAATGTACATCATTTCTGATATCATTTGTCGCATTATACCTTTCTAAAAGCAAAATACGAACGCGACTGCTTAAACAAGTCGTATTTAATTCAATTTTATTCAGTTTCTCACAACTTTCAAAATCTGCGCTTGTCCGGTTTCTCTGCGCCAAGGTCGCCAATTTGTTTATCAAAGGCTTTTGTTTGGAATAACGTGTCTTCGTAACTCTGCGAACAATGGTTTATTTGCAATCTATACATCTCGCAAACTTGGCGATGTTATCTCGGAAACGTGTGTAAGTAGCGCCTATTCGTGAGTGCCTTTTCACTTTACCCGCCGACTGGCCATGTTCCATGAAACACAACACCATCGTTTACCCTGTACGTGACATTTTTTTAAATTACGTTTCCAACGATGATGATACGCAGCCATTGGCAGGAACTTTTTTATTCACGAGCATCGCTTCATATGCTCGAAGAATGCTCGGATAGGATTTGCTATAGTCGTCAGATTATTTGTCTCCGTAGTCGATTTACAGCATTTACGATAGTTTTTCGACCGACTGTCGAGAATTAATCATTTTTATGCTTGGAAATGGATGAAACACACGTGTAAAAAATATCCGTCAAAAGTGAAAACGAGCTTTCATGTTTTATATCGACAGGATTAATTTTAAGATCTATGTGGAACGATTGTTATTTATTCAAATAAAATTTATTCAACTGTTCACTTAGCGAACTGCACATACATTTTAGAAATTTATTCTCTTTACAGCTTTAACATTGATATATTGATTTAACAATATATGTGGACATATTTCTGCTGAAAGAAATTAACGAACCATATGTATACGATATGTATTTTGTACTGTTTATTTTCTTGAAAAATTTGTTTACTAAACTTTATATATAAGTATACTTTGTCAATTTATTTTCGTTACAGTTATGAAACTGATGTATTTATTTATCAGTATAATACATTTCTGTTACGAATAATAATACTAAATACTGTTATCGATTAAATAAATAAATAAATAAATATAAATTAATTAACGAATTATATCTAATGATATTACAATTACTTATCATAATTCCTTTTTGTCAAGCATAGTATGATACATAATACGTAATATATTCGTTTGGTCAACGACTGCTTGCGTCTAATATGTTGCAATTATGGATTCGATATCATGTTTGTTTTAGATCTCTGTTAAGAGTTAGGCACGGTCAAATTGGCCCATATATCGATAATCAGTCTATATATTGCGCTATCGGTATCGCGACCTGGTTCTACAGTCTGAAAGTTATAGATTAAGGGCAATTTATGAATGTAAACTATATGGTTTTCACTATAGTTTAGTACATTGCTAAAGTTATTAGCCAGTGCTACACTATATTAATAGCGCTACATGTGATCGTTGTTTTAGAAACCTGATAAGGAAAAATTAATGGATCTGATAAATATTAACAAGTGCCACATACAACAATTGTTCTAAACGTTACAAACATCTTAAACTCTGTCAGCGCATTAATTTATAATTTATATATATGTAACGTGAAATCTAACTGTTCTATTTTGTTTACGTAAGTATCGTGGCAAATTTTGATTTAATTTATTGCACATATATATAACTAATGTGACACCTACGGTGGTGAAACATCACACAACGTGTAATAGATGTCAACACAAATGTTAAATATACGGTGAAAAATAAATTCATCACGAATTTGGAATACACCTGTCCATGTTAGATAATACAGATACGCAATAAACATGTATATAGTGAAGACAATAACTTTTCCATACACTAAAGTAACTTTTTCTTACTGTCCTCAAATTGTAATACAAATATTTGCCTTTTCTATTTTTTTTTAATTAGAAGCATAGTCAGAATCGGTCGTAACACACATACGAAAGGGAATAATGAATCTAGCGACGAAGAAGGTAAAGAAGAATGGTATCCTCAGGTGTGCAGGAATGTTAACCAAACGAAAAATGCTTGCGATGTGCTAAGTGTAAGGATTAGGCACGTGAGAAATGTACCGATCGAAATGTTTCTTGTATTTGTCACAATTGCGATTATATTTGTCCCAATAATTGCTTACAACCTTTCCTTTTGTTTTAACTTCTTGTCATAACTTAAATCGATAAATATTTCACCCTGCAAGGTTGTTTAAAACGTGTGTCTATCCGACCCACGCAGTGTTACAGCCGATTCGGTGTCTGTTCTGTTTCTCATTTCTTTTTCAATAACGTGATCATTACTTGACATACAGCGAGACTCTTGTGACCCGATAACGTCGGATAAGTAACATTTTCGTACAAGAAGTTTTCCAAGGTCAAAGTATTGTTGCTCGCAGTCCACCGTGCGGATCGACGCAGCCTCAAAAATAAAAGGAGGGATGAGATCGAATTAAAATCGACCACCGTTAGCATGGAATCGAAATTCCCAAAGCTGTCGCTGGCGACAGAAAATGTTAAAGTTAACAGTGTCTTTAAACCTACCATCGGGTCGACGTATCTTCTGTGTCTGTTGCCTGGAGCGAGAAAAGAGAAGCAAGCTGACGAGGAAGAAAGAGGAAGTGCAGGGTTGAAGAATATATAGCAGAAGGCAGGGACCGCTAATGGATGCAATTAAAACACTATAATAGGCTTATGACACGGACTATTCAGCGACCTTGTCGAGGCGAGACCTCAAACGAAGTTACCGCTTTGAGATTTTCGGTGGACTCTGCTGGCGTGCTTTAGCCTCTGTTGCAGCGGACAGGTAGATGGGTAGAGGTCGTGATACCATACGGAAGAGAGACGATGTGGAGAAGCAGTTCGTCTCTTCTCTTCGTTTTTCTCTCTCACTCTCTCTCTTTCTCTCTTTCCTTCCTTTCGCAAGCTGCCGGCATCGATTTTCGCGTCTCTCCGCGAGCTGCAGCCTGTGCGAAAGCTACACTCGTCGGCTGAACGTTACCTCGATCAGAAAGAGAAAGAAGAAACACGGAGTCCATACGTTTCGTTGAAAACGTTCTCTTCTAGCTCGCTGTCGTGGATACGCGCCGTCGGAAGTCGTAACGTCTTTACCGGCGCATATGCACCTGACGCGTTCTGCGCCTCAAATTATCCGCTTCTGAAAATCGTCTCGCTGTCGGCCTTCGATTTTCTTGTCTATCGTTTCTTTCGTTTCACCTCGACGGCCAACTTCGATCTTCGGATTTGTTTTCCGGATGATTAACATGCAGACCCGCTGCTTCCTTCAGCATCCGCAAATAAGCTTCCAGTCGTGGCAGGAAACCTCTGTTTTTCACTGCCAATCTTTCTTAGACTGTTAAGTGGCTGTAAAAGTTTTGCCGGTTAAGTATAATATTTTCTGAAACCATCTCTATCGCCAATTATGTGTTTGAGACCACTGTTTATGTTAAATACTAATTTTTTACTGAGTGTAATTTTGCAACAAATTTCTCGTAATATTTGCATACATTTTTGGAACCATTCTGGTTTCAAATTTTTCCAACGTTGAAAAGTTTCTGTACTTAAATGTAAAATCGTTTCGTGAGCCGGCTACTGTGTCTATTCTTGAACATTTTAGAAATATCGATTGCTATAATGTTACTTATTCTGTTGATTTCATACATTACGATTATACTCGTAATTATACTTCTCGTGCTTGTTAAACCTATCTTCTATTTTTAATAGACAAGTAAAAATGTTATTTTCACGTAACAGGTCTAATAATATAGAAATCAGAAGCTCAACCGATTAACATCTCTTGGTTTAATTCTCATTTATAAACGTTCGGCTATTTAATCGTTGTTTATCTTCGAGCGAGATATTTCTAGAATGAAAACTAATAAACAATCGTTGGTTTACGCATCTTCTTGTTTATAGCTTCGTCACTTTCTGCAGTTTCGACACGCTCCGCTATATTCTTAAATTCGTACACCATAACTTAACAATAAGCGTACGACTGGTTGTAACGATAAATAGATGCGTAAGGCTACGCTGCGTGTGTCACGTAGACTGGTGACGTAGATTTTAAAGGACAAGAAGGTTGAACCGTAACACAACTATTAACTTTTATCCTTTTAACACACTTTATTATAAACTTGCGTATATATATAATATACACTAAATTGACATGTACGTATGTATAAGTTAAACACGGGACTGATCTAAGGGTAGAAACTCGGTAAGAAAAGATGTTGACTATTCTAACAACAGAGAATAAACGATGTGTAGTGATGATGCTGTGGTGGAGGAAAGCTAGTGATGGGTGTGTCAAAGACACGAGATGAGCTGATTTATTAAGGATACTTTTGCTAGGAAAATGAGGGTAATAGACATTGTTTTTGATTGGTTAATAAGGTTGGTGGACTAGGAACGGTCTTAGCCGCCCCCGAGGAAGTCGCTAACGGAAGATAGCGAACATGAGAAAACCAACTTATTCGTATCTTCCCGTAGTAGACAAAAATGTAAATATCCCTTGAAATAGAAGATGCTTGTTCGGTTGGAAGGACCTTAGGTGTGAAAATGCCAAGATTTATGGTAGGTCCTTGAGGCTATTGAGGATACGCAGTGAGGAACCGTAAACATCTGATTGCTATCTTGCCCGGTGTGTGCGGCTTTGTCTCTGATGCGATTGAAATGATTCTCATTTATAAATGTTCGGCTATTTAATCGTTGTTTATCTTCGAGCGAGATATTTCCAGAATGAAAACTGATAAACAATCGTTGTTTATAGCTTCGTTACTTTCTGCAGTTTCGACACGCTCCGCTATCTTTTTAAATTTGTACACCATAACTTAACAATAAGCGTACGACTCGTTGTAACGACAAGTAGATGCGTAAGGCTACGCTGCGTGCGTAAGTTGTATTGGGTTGGCAACTAAGTGATTGCGGATTTTGTCATTGCCACCTAATGACACAATCCGTAATCACTTAGTTGCCAACCCAATAGATAGAAAAGAAGTTTAAAGACCTCTTTGTTAGTGAAATTGTGCAAGTTGAGTCTATACGCTTTTAAGTTTTTAAGTGCGTCGGTAAATGAGTTGCAAGCTATCGAGGATTGCTCAAAACTGAGAGCTTATGTAAAGTATATGAAAGATAGTTTCAGCGTCGGGACTTGAAATATCGTGCGATAGAAGCAGTTTCGCTTTCAATATTTTAGGGAACTTGGGGTTACTGCCAAGAATTCTGTTAAGGAAAACTCAAGTTGGATTTAAGAGGAACTTCGCTCCTTTAAATCTTCCATTCCTTACAAATTTATATATACGCATCGTTATTATACCACAATACTCGACTACTATAACGCGGGAAATAACGCAATGAATAATATTAAATCGTGATTTGTGTGTGTTGAAGCAATTACTTCAAGGAAAACCCTACATCATTTCTTTTGTATACCCGTGACGCTGTCACGAAGAAAATATAATTTAGTGAAGCAAAAAAAAAAAAGAAAAAGAAAAGAAAAATTAGAAAAAGGGAGAAGTCCATATTATTGTGTCCTTAAATACGAATATGTTTTTTGGGCTATAAGATCTAGAAACAAAAGAACTATAAGCAGATGTTTACTACTATTTCTTGTAACCTTCAGCTAGAGTTACACACCAAGCTTGATTGTTTGGCAATGTCCTTTGCTATAAATGTGTGGCAACACTCGGCAACAATGTATATGGCCGAAGCGAAGTGCCTAATGAGCCATGAATATCGCAACGGTCCTTGCGCCGAATGTTCGAGAAGAAGGCGTGCGTGGCAACGGTCGCGAACGCCTAATAAACGCATGGATAGTGGAGATATTGAGGGGCGACAAAAAGAAAAGAATCGAATCCGATCGACAGTTAAATTCGAACCAAGAAGCGATAAAGTCGAGTTGTAACCGGGCAGCGAGATTGACTAGCGAAATCGTGAGCGATACGCGACGCGATCGAAAGAAAACACTTGTTAATAAATATATTGTTGAGCTAAACACCGAGTGATTATTTAACTTACTACACCTAATATCATCTCAAATGTATCAACGTGCTCCCTGTCATTTTCTATTGTAATGTAACACTGAGAGAGTGAGGATCTGGATCAGCATACACTATACCTGTACTTATACTTATACTTGCTTCAATATATATTTCTATTACAAATTCATCCACGCGTTCCTCTGTCAGACAACCTTAACAGTATGTCATCGTGAGATAATTTTAAAACGACCGATATTTATTTTATCCATGTACATTTTATTATTCTATAGCATTTTTTTCAAGTTCTTTCAACCGCGTGTAAGTTATTTTACATAATGTGATTCTTCGATGGAAAAAAGATATATCGGAGTGGAAACATCGAAGGAAAATTCACTTCGCTTTATGCTTCGATAACTTTAATCCCCTTCGAAAACCAATTTATGAAATCTAGTTAATTCTACTTGATACGCCACGGTCCCGAAGCATTCGATTAATTAAGGACGTATAAGTGCGGTTTTTTTTATATTCGTCGCACAAATACAAGCAACGTGTAGCCGAAGAGCCTGTGGAATAAATTTAATTTGAACTTGTGGGATAAATGAACACCGGCTGACCGTAGAAAGTTTCTTGATTTGTTGTTTCTGAAACGAAATTTCGATGGTGCTTAAAATATTGGTCGCTCGAGTGGAACGAGAAAAATGGATCGGACGACTTGTTTTTTTATTTCAAGAGCCAGCAACTTTTGTCCCAATAATGGTTGAGCGATCCCGTGGGATTAAATTAATCTTTGCAACCGTGATACGTTGCTCGACAATCATAAAGTGTGTATTATCCCATTTCTTCAGCCTTTCTTAACACTTTGTAAAGTGTACAGATTTTATTTATTACAAAGAGAAAACACTTGCATTTTTTAATATCTTAGTTAGATCTTGGTTATAGGAAATTAATTAACTGGATACAAATATTTTTCCGATCCAGAAAACACTTCTTTACCTTGACGATGTTTATGTCTCAATAGTAGCATTAATAATAACTACGAAAAATACAATACAATTGTGACCGAGATTGGGTACTTTTAGCGATAATAAATTTAAACAATCTTGGAATGAAAGTATGTAGTGGATTATACAAGTAGGATTGGGATTGGTTGGTCGAATTTGCTTCAATACCGATAGTTTAATGAAGTAAAGAAAAGAAGAAACTTCTACGAAGAATGTTCTGCGTTGTGAGCAAAGTAATTTTCTGAGTTGAAAGAAACTTTCTATGGATGCTCGCTTTGAACTCAGAATTAACGGCGAGTGAATAACTCATTATTTTTGTAAAAATACTAAGTGCACTTGTAAGTTGATAACAATTAGTTCAATATACATTTATACGACACAAGTAAGACTAACAATTTTACAAAGTTTTGGCTAGTTGCAACCGAATATGTTAATGCTTGCTGATCGATGGTTAACAAACGCATAACATTTAACAATAGCGTCGTAAATCTCCAAATATATTACATTTAGTACCACAATCGTAAAAATTCCTCTGGTAATTGCACATGATATTAAACGATGCTTGGAAGGAAAGAAAGAAGAACGTCTCTTATGACGAAAACGCTTGCGTTCGAAAACGTGTTCTATACTAGAATACTTCCTTAACACGTTGACTGTCGCATCACCCATATTCGGGTGACAGCAAAGCTTCTGCTCGGCCCGCGTCACCCACATTCGGGTGGTACTTATTTGTCTACTTGCGAAGGATCGTCGTAGGTATTTGAAGATATTCTTTGAAAAGATATAAACTGTTGAATTGTTATAAAAGTAATACGAAAATGGTTTATTAAGAAAATATTTAGATTGTAAAACTTTAAAGCATTGTATACAAAGCTGAGGTTGGTCGAGATAATTTGGACAATAAGTTGTTGTTTTCTTTAATCTCTCGTGTCTTTGTTCGGTCCGCTCGAAATCTTTTATTTGTATAACATAGTTTGCATGCGCGTCTAATGCTTCTTCCGGAATCATTTTTCCGAACGGCAATATTATGCTGACTCCGTCGAAGACAAGGATTTTTTGTATTTTCAGACAACCCTAATAATTTTGCAGCTAATAATTCTCTAAATCTTCTAATATTTACATCCTTCCTTGTTGTAATTTTGTATACCGGCAAAGCGTTTACAACAGAAATTCGCAGAATGAGTTGAATGCCAAGTTTTCGGTACCATTTGATTCCTTTTCTAATTGTGGTGGCATAAGAAACCAGTTGGTGGGAATAATCTATACCACACTCGTGGCCTGAAGGAAATTTCATTGAAAACACGCGAGGCAATCAACGTGTTAATGCAATTCAAATCTGCTTGGAGCGAAGGAGCGATTCGAAAAAGACCAGGACAGGCTCGTAGATTTGTAAACAAAATGCACGCTTGGTCGTCGAAATTCTATTACAGACAGATGGCGAAGAAAATGGTTGAAGTTAAACAAATTACTGGGGCTGGACATTCGAATTTTCTGATTCGGCATTTTCTCTAGGTGGAAAAAGAGAGAGAGAGAGAGAGAGAGAGAGAGAGAGAGGGAGGGAGTAAGCAATCCGTGAATACATGTTTTGAAAATGGAGAACCACAGTAGGAACAGAGTCTCAGGTGACCGCACGCGATGTTTAAACGTCCTAAAAACTAACGCAGTTAACTAAATAATAAAGCGCGCCGAGTTTAAGAAAAGGAAAAAATTTCCGCGTCGTTGGGATTTCCTTGCTTAGAAGCAATTTCTAACGATTCGAATACTCAAACGATTACTCAAACTATTTCTAAAAACTCGATAGCTTTATGCTCGTATCGTTGCGCCGCAACAGTCGACGATAAAAGAAGAACGACAGATCCAAAATCCAAAGAACGATCCAAATAACAAATAACAATCCAAAATCTAGGCAAATTATTTAGTTCGTCTCAAATACATTACCGATGAAAAATGACCGAAATAACTCTACCCTTACCCTATCAGAAATTTAGTAGCGATACTGTGAAGAAGTGGCAAACGATTTATAAAACGTTACACGAAGCGATCACATCGACGTTTGAATGTCCATTGCTTTTGACAATGTTGTCAGTTGCTTGTGCACGACTGAAGAATCGTTCGGCGTGGTGTCTCGCGTGTTTCGACTGTGCATATACAATTATGTAGTCGCCAGGAAGCATGTATTTTCCTACCTGTCATCCTTTCATGTCGCGAGCGCGCACGGTCACACACGTACAACTTCCAATCCCGTGAACTTGTTTCGCGAATACAAGGCACAGGGTATCGTGTTTTTCGCATCTGCAATTTATAATATCGCTTGCTCGCACGAAACACGGGATAAGTTGACGGCGACGCCACCGTCGTTTCCTTCTTGCTTTATACTCTCTTCCTTGACGTATCGCAAATTGGTATTTTATGCGCGTAGTAAAACGGCCGCGATTCGATGAATCTGAATTTATTTTATGCGATTCCGTTACAACCTTCTTTAGTCGTAAAATCCACGCCATGGAACATCAGCGAAATTATCGACGAGAAGGATTTTTCTAATTTGTTGCGGTGTATTCGTTTTACTACTCAGCATCCTTTTTTTATTTTTTAACATTGGTTTGTTTGTAAATTAAACAAACTCATCTTTTGTCGAATATTTCTGTTTCAGGTAAGTAACTGAACAATGGACGTGTATACGCATTAGAGATATTTTGCATCGTGTTCAGGAGATTGAAAATCGGATCGGTAATGGGGTAAGTCAAAGTATCGATTTTTTTCGGTTTGCCAATATACGCAAATTGTATGGTAGTTGTGTATTGAGGAATATAAAAAATTGCAGACTTTTCTAATTGTTACTTTTGTAATTTTTGTATACTACCTTTTATGATCTCAATTGATATCAAAAATTCAAAAAAGTAATGAACTATTGTTATAACTATCGTTAAATTGTATTTCTAAAAATGTTATCAGTGAAGGTAATAAAATATATCGGATATGTGAATAATTTATTATCATAGATATATTTGCGAAATTTCGTACATTATCATTATTTGTATTAAGTGCTATGAATTATAATTTTATTACGTTCCATTAAGCCACTCTACTTTTATTAATATAAAGAAGCAAGAATTAAAGAAAAATCTCATCTCTTTCGAGATATCGATAAAATCATTCGTAATTTAATCTCGCAAAATTCCAGTTTCAATGCAGTGAGATTATTTTCAATTAACTGATTCAAGATCATTAAAATGTTACTATAACTGGAGCAAGTCTAGAGAACAAAAATAAAACGACATTTAATTCTATTTTATAATGATATACCGTGTGTCTCCGAAATCGCGATAACGATCGAGTGACGATTGTATGTGCAAAAATACGTCGAAAAAAAAGAATAACATTTCTTCGCTTAAGATTTTGTTCTCGAAAAAAAGATGAGTTTGAACTGATCCTTGCCATCTCTTTCCACTCGTGTTGATATTTATAAACGTGGACAATGTCACAATTTACTTCCTATCATTACTGGTATCTTATTTCCACAGTGCTTTTATTATTAACTTTTATTATTTTTTTTATTTTTTAAAAATCATTTTGCGTTGCTGTATACATAGCTCTGCCCGTCTAATTAAATTATCATCAACACGAGCAGAAAAAGCAGTCGGATGCCATAAAATTTACAACTAGCACATGAGCACCTAATCTTCGAACTCATTTTTTCCGAAAACGAAGCCTTAAATGAAAAAATGTTATTCTTTATTATCGATTTACTTTTGCTTTTAGAATTACCATCCGACAGCTTATATTATAATTTCGGAGACACCGAATTCAATCATTCAAATTTCATAATTCCCATAATATACATCCTTATCGAATGATTCCATAAGTAATGTCATTTCTTACCCTGCTGCTTTTGAAATCTCTTTCACGCCAGAAAATTTTTTCTTTCGTGTCAACGATTTTCTACGAACATCGAAACATTTTTTGTCGAACTATTGAAATCGACAGGAACATCGTGGCGATTTACTTGCGTGCCAGTTCCGCGTATAAGTGTTTATTATGTGGAATTTATTAACAAAAGAGTATATTAAAATTTAATAGGAATCTTCTGTTCAAATAAGCTTGGCTTCGCAGCAGAGAAACGGTTGCAACACGCTCCAATGTCGACAAAAATACCGCCGATAGGTTACCGAGTCAGTTTTTCCACATTTGCTTTACGTATCGCAACGTAATAAAGACACTGGATGGTGTCGGAGTTTATCAAGAAACTGGGAAAAATGAAATCGTTGTTCTGCGCACACACGCCAGCTGGCAGGTCGCGCAACTCGCGAAAACTTTCCCGTAAGTTGAAGGGAAAAATTTGTCAACGAAGTGGGAACATTTCGTGACCCTAGCTCTTTTCTCGCCTTCCTTCTTCCGATAGGACTTCATTATTGAGTTTCGCGAGACGTTGAAAACAAAAGAAATGAGACGCGATTTCGCCCTTTGCGAGCGATGACGCGCCGCTCCTTTGTTCCGAAAAATTTTGTAACAAGTGCTCGCGACTAACCTTTCCTTCCAGACAGCAGGGATATCCTTATCTGGTTTCTTTAAGATTCCAGCGTCCTTGCATGCCCTGCCGCGCCATCAACAACGCCGACCTTCGTATAATACGAAGAGAAATGATTAATGAGCGTTGGCTTGGACCGCTGAAGAAACGCGTTTGTAGTCTGCTGCGCAACATCCTTCTTTTCTTTTTTTTCATCGGTCTGCTGCGTGATTTTGTTTGGAAATATATTTTCGTCATTAATAACGATCTTCTAAAATCGTTCATTCTGTGCTGTGAGCTTGTTTAATGGAGCTGATATTCATTGAGTACGCAGCGAATTTGAGTCAACTTGCTGGTCGATACATGGTATGTACAGGATGTGTCAAAAATCGTGGTTCGAGTGGAAAAGTAAGTCGAAACAAGGAATTAACATTGTTCCATTTAAGGCTTCGTTTTTAAGAAAAATGAGTTTGAAAACCCACCCAGTAGCCGTGTGTTAGCTAGAAATTTCGAATTATGAAACTTCTGTTTCGGTATTTTTAAGCGCGGACAATATCATGATTTGGTTGTTGTCATTGTCGCGATCTTATCTTCGTGATATCGATTATTACTTTCCTTTACTGTGCATTTAATTTGGATAGTTTCATAAAAAGGAATAAGATTGGCTTTTATTTTTTCTTTCCAAGAATCATTTTATTAATCATGTGTGTATATACACACCCGTTTATAAGTATCTTAAAATTTTATACAAAACATGATAATTAACCTAAATTAAGAAGTAAAGTATTAATCGATCAAAACGTTGCGTTCATGCAAAGTACCAAAGTATCGTGAAAATTTATAACAGCTATTTGTATTTATAACAGTCGTCAATTACACACTGTTCTAGCCTAAACTTCGTTAAAAAAGCTTTATGTGACTTAACTCTCACAAAACTCTCTCTCGGAACAAGTTTCTATATCTAAAACCTGAAATCAAATAACAACGCGTAGATAAAAAATTTAACAGTACGATTATACCAATTGCGTAATTATATTAATATGATTTTTAATTAATATAATATTATATTATATAAATTATTTATATACTAAAGCAATTATAAATATTATAATATATATAAGATATTGTATATATTGCTTAATATTTTATTATATTATATATATAATATAATATATAATATATAATAATATTATAATATAATATATATGTGATAAAGCAATTAGTTAAAAAAACCTACTGGAGGCAGATTCTATCTAAGATTTTATAATCTCGATCTATCTCAATCGAAGATACCAAACGCGAGGATAGTGCAGAATAATTTTAACAGTTTCCTAATAATATTTAATTAAGTAATCATCTCATTTACCCTATTTTCCGTGAATCTACAAATAATTATACGTGAGAGTGTACATCTTAATCGTAAACGAATACCATTTTACCGATGAATACAATTTACTAGAAATAGTAGATATTCTGAGGTAGTCTGAGGTTTGGCCATACTTCCGGTAAATTCTTTAATACTTTCGAAGCAAAAAGGAGACCAAACTTCCCGTTGTTCGTGCTTCATACGCACGGTCGCGATTTAACTCGTTTAACGCTTTAGATTTTTGCGAGAAAGTTGAAAGATCGATGGAGAAACAATGCTAAATTGTTGGTAGTGTAAGGCTGGCTGGCTGAGTTATTCCAAATACCGTACGTGTGCACCTATAATTTGTTCATAACACTGGCCATAGTTGGCATTCCGTAGTACAAATTCCGTCGCTTGCAAACTTCAAAATGTTTGAACAATTTCTGTCAGTCTAACGCTTCGTTAAATTAAAGCCGGCTCAAAGCGTTAAAGGGGGCAAAATAATTTCGCTCTGATAAACGAACGAGGTGAATTAAATTCAAATTAAACGATCATAAATGACGAGATAAAAGAAGGCTTTGTTACGTGTTTTACGGCGCTTTGAAACGGCGCTCGTTAATTGCGCTTTTAACGATTCCTATACGATCGACGTTTATTCTTCAAATATGAAATACGTACAGGCGTACAAAACGGACGAACGTTCGTTCAAGACCTGATTGTCAATGTCCGAGGTACGTGAACACACAGGCGAAGTAACATCTTTGTTTTACGTGATTCATCGCGTATATAGGGTCTTACTTAGTAAATTGTATGACAACGTGCCTGCAGCTATTCAACTATATTTCACCGAGTACTTGTTAAACTGTTATCAAAACGTATGCAACTTTCCCGCGATCATTACATTTACTCTATAACTATGTATTCGTATCAGGTAAAGGGAACCTTTGTGCGATACCGTGTTCCAGTAAAACCGGATATTATTCGCATCTGCATAACCGAAGAGTGCTTGTAGAAACACTGTAAGTGGCAAAATGAAGAAAATGTTGTCTTTCTATGAGAAAAACGTTCTGCTTGCCAATGAGCATACCGTAGTATAGAGTCTAAGTGGAATTTCATTTTCTAAAGAATTATTAACAATGCTAGAAGATATAGAAGGAAATATAAATGGCAATAAACGTCAGTTAATTATTTTTTAACTTTTGTCTGTCACATCTATCTACAGAGCATTGAGTTTTCTTACAGGCTCTTTCTACAGATGTACTTTTCTTTTCAATGAATTTTACCTACACTGATGCATGTTTTCTCTTCCTTTTGAAAAATTATTTCTTGCCGATTATAGTGTTTCCTATCCGCATTCTTCGATTGAGGATGTTTTGTACGCGACACTGTAAACGCCAAAAATCGAATTTTTTTAGCAAAGAGAAAAGTTTCTCCGAGTTAAAATTATTTTCGAAATTTGATTTGTCTTGGTTATTATATGAGATCTTAAGCGTACGATAATCCAAATGCACCGTAAAAATTTCTATTTGTTGCATTCTTTATCAGAAAGAGAATTGTGTTTGTAGAAAAGCTGGCATGTGCCAGCTCTTGGTTGTAGAGAAAGCTGAATGTGCCATTCTTTTAAATTCGCAAGCACTGTAGGTATCAATCCTGTTTGTTACTAGATAGCTTGTATAAAAACAAAAAATATGTTTTTTTTCAAGATGTTCTTTTCATTTTTGTTACAAAGTATATTTTATAATCTAAAGAGAGTAAGAATTGTTATAAAATTGCTGATATTTAGTGTGGAGCGTGTCTATCGCTTAATGGTGTTTACATTGTTTTATACGGAGGCAATGTTGGGCTATAAATAATTATTCACAAATGGAAATTGTTCTTAAATTCTATACCATAGTATTCCTGCATAATATATATTGGCATATAGGATATTGTACGATAAAGAAATAATATTTGTTCATTTTTGCACTCACGGTGTTGTTTATAAGAAATCAATTTATTAAAATAAAATCGACTTTCATTTTGCAATTACTTTTCACTTTATTGAAGTGTTTGTCGATAGAGAATCACAAAACACGTAAGTACACTACAATGAATTATGCAGTTTCTTGTATTTTCAAATGTGTTATACAATGTTTTGGTAAGCAGTATGTAAGTTACGTAAAGAAATATTTAAATGTCTTGTGTAACACACTTAACATATTCGTAAAAGGTTTCTAAAAGTGCAAATACTTCCGTGAACCACGATATATTCCACTGGTCATCGCATTTAGTAATAATTTGGTTCAACTTGAAAATTACCTGTAACGCTAAATGTATCTGGGAATATTTAGCAACCTTTCGCTGTGCAATTTCCTATTTTAAAAATGTAAGAATAAATTAAATACAGCAGGTACGAAACATTCAGATTGTGAAAATGACGCAGTCGAAAGTGAGAAAAGTTTTGTTAACCAGTTAACTGCGGAATTTAGTTTTAAAAATTCCTATTATAAATTTTGCAAAAAAAGTGAAGCAAAACGAGGAAGGATTACATTTCTATTCGATAAAAAATTAACAATTTTTTGTTAAAAAAGGTATTGTTATTGAAAACTTTATATAATAAAGTAAAGCGGACGAAACAATTGGGGGATAACTGATATACGCAATAAAATACACAAATGGGGATGCATTGTGGAAAATAATCAATCATTTATAACAAGCAATAAATTATACGGAGCATAATCGATATACCAAAGAGAATAATCAAATAATCAAACTTTCTTTTATAAAATTAAAACATAATAATTTTACTGCAAGTATAAAGGAAACACACCAGTAAATGTTATTTATATTACTTTCGACTAAAATTTTGAGTTTTTATAGAAAATGCTAGTTGTTTATTTTATGCGACGAGTATTGTCGCCAGCCGCATTGACGTGTATACGCAGTCAACTGGTTAAATGTAATGTTGGGTTGAATTAAAATAATTAACACAGAAGAAACAATATTTACATTGATCGAGTAACATAAACTGAATTTTCATAAAATGTTTCTTTCTTAATATTAATGATATTAATTCTAAGATAAATAATAGAATTTGTTACTGTACTTGAAACAATGACAAGATACGATTGATCGATGTTCTTATGTGTTGCGAATGCGATGTGAGTAGCACGAATGGCAGGGCGAAAGAAAGAGATATTTTGTGAAATTCGGAGGATTTTTCTAAACAACAAGGGAAAGACGATACGTAGCTACAGCTGTAGCTTGGATACCTTGTATTCTCGTAACTTTATTTTTGCTAGTTCTTCTCAACGGATATAATATCATGCTCACAAAACAAGTATTTGCTTGAAATTTTTCCATGTTTTCGCTAAATAAATAATTTTATTTTTCGGCTGCTTGAGAAAAAATAGTACACAAGTAAAAATGTCAAAAGCGACATCACCAGATAAAATATTCAAATGGAAATTCTGTATCCGCGTTTGTAACCGTACGATCTGTATAAAGATTCACGATCGAAAGATTAAGTCGAACAAGAATTTTTCAAAGTGTTGACAATGTGTCTTAACAGCTTTCTTTATTTAATTTACCTAATTCTAATATCATAATACTTATGAACCGGAGTGTACGTTTCCTGCTGAAAAGATCATCATAGCGTAACAACCTTTTTAAAAGTTAGCCTGTAGCGTATCACGTGTCCCGTTAGTCCCGGCAAGTTGAAAGATTCAGAATTCCGTGAGTTTTTAACAGCTTGCAGAAGATACAACTTTCCGACGATATTCTCAACTTTCTCGAACTTGTCAGAACGGAATCATTCCACGGATATAAATATACGCGTCAATAGTCCTTCTGCGTCGTATTTGCATGGAATATCCCCGGATGGAAACATGGATATACACATTTACGGCGCACATCGTGGTACATAGAGTGCGACACGGGTAAACAGAAACTCGGTAAATAAATACACATGGTGCTTGGGCGCTAGATTCGATGGTTATCGCTTGGAATAGTCGCGAAACTTTCAGCATGGTCCTTTTGAGAAAACGGGCGCGGCCGTTTTACCGAATAATGCAATGCACTCCAAATAATGCCACGAAATGGTAAAACGGTGAAAATGAAAACTTCAGTTCGGGGCGAATGAGAAAAGCGTGAAGACAAGCAGAAACAGGAAAAGTGAACGAGAGAGTTGCCGTCCTCTGTAAACGTCTCTAGCTGCCTCGATTTTTCCGAATCGAGTGCACGTCGTACTTTTACAGGTGTCACGGGAGACACCGAACATCGTCAGGGCTTTTTCTAGTTTGACGAGAATGCAGCTACAAAGCATACAAATGCTATTATGGTACATTAATTTCTTCCCTGTAGTTTGATTTATTTCGAAAAGAAACAATGCCGCGCATTTTGGAAAAGTAATACTAAAGTGATACAAAAATATTTATACAATTATGTATAATAATATTATTTATAATTATTACTTATGCTGTGGTACATTAATTTCTTCCCTGTAGTTTGATTTATTTCGAAAAGAAACAATGCGTGCGTTTTGGAAAAGTAATACTAAAGTGATACAAAAATATTTATACAATTATGTATAATAATATTATTTATAATTATTACTTATGCTATGGTACATTAATTTCTTCCTTGTAGTTTGATTTATTTCGAAAAGAAACAATACCGCGCATTTTGGAAAAGTAATACTAAAGTGATACAAAAATATTTATACAATTATGTATAATAATATTATTTATAATTATTACTTATGCTGTGGTACATTAATTTCTTCCTTGCAGTTTGATTTATTTCGAAAAAAAACAATGCCGCGCATTTTGGAAAAGTAATACTAAAGTGATACAAAAATATTTATACAATTATGTATAATAATATTATTTATAATTATTACTTATGCTGTGGTACATTAATGTCTTCCTTGTAGTTTGATTTATTTCGAAAAGAAACAATACCGCGCATTTTGGAAAAGTAATACTAAAGTGATACAAAACTATTTATATAATTATGTATAATAATATTATTTATAATTGTTACTTATATTATTAATATGGTCATATATATAATATTAATATAATTTATATTTACTACAGTACGCGTGTAAAGTAGTCTGAGTTGACTAACAAATTATCGTAGATATTGCTCTTTGAGAAAGGTTTTTCTTTTTTAAATAATCCTCTAGCAAGTAATCTACGATTTGTTTGATAGGTGAATTTTAGGTAAATTTCTTAAGCCTTTTGATCAGTTAACGCGACGATAGTCTCCCACTGGACTGTATCTAATGTTAGACAAGCAGTTCGTTTTTAGGACGCGTGATCGCCTGAATGTGTCTTGCTGAGTCAATTGGTTGCCTTCTCTCTACTTTTATTTGTTTGATTTTACCAGTACAATTTTGTACTTTATAACACCAGTACAATTATACTAAATGTATACTTGAATGTATACTTCTTTTTTAATTATTTTCAAATTGTTACTTTATTTTAAACGTGCGATAAAACGATTTTGTCATTTTAAAATAGCTTTCCTATTAAAAAAAAAAAAATGTACTTTATACATATATCAAGTTCTTCCATCGTTTGTACTTGTACAACATCCGCAGTATAGCCATTAATGACAAGCAAATTCGACTAATCCTGCACTGTACGTTACCTTTTGATGTATGTATCGGAAACAATCGATTGATATCGTACGTAGTTTACGCAAATTTCCTTAATTCGAGAGATTGACACGTGAGACAGGATCATCGTTTAACCCAGATAAAGTCAAGGTCGAGTTCGCTACGAAATGTCTCGTTAAGTAACCGGTGTGGCACGAAAGTAGAACGATTGATCAAGTTTTTTTTTTCTTAAGGACGGTAGAGGAAAGCGAGCGCAGAATTGGAGACTTCGCGCAACAAGTATACTATTTGATCGCAGGAAGAGAGTTCTATTGTAGAGGCTGATGGTTCGGTATATATGTACTTGGCGGGACTGATTTATGGCTGACCTGTAGTGTCGTGGCTTGTAAGTTGCGAAATCTAGGCTTCAAGGCCAATGTCGTGTGGTATAATATCGTTATTAACACGTTGATTATTAACGCGTGTTTTCACTGAAGTCTCCGTCAGGCAACGCGTGTCGCAGTACCAAGCGTTCTTTGCTAGGTACTCCCATCGATATTTTAGTAATGCGAGTGAATAATTTTTTTAATAAACCATTTTCGTATTACTTTTATAACAATTCAGTAGTTTTATTATGTCGTCTGGAATGTCCTTTCAAATACCTACGACGATCCTTCGCAAGTAGTCAAATAAGCGACACCCGAATATGGGTTTCATGGCAGTCAACGTGTTAAAACAAGAAAGTCATTACAGAGGTCCATAAACACACGCGTAAGCGCGGCTAACAGATTCACGCATTCACAGCTAGCCATATCTTAGGTAACGTTGTCAATTAAATTCTATGCAAACGCAGGCGATCAATCTTATTGGGTTGGCAACTAAGTGAGTGCGGCTTTTGTCAATACCACCTAATGACAAAATCCGCAATCATTTAATCGTCAACCCAATATATTATGCATGCAGCAATTCGTAAACATTTACCATGAAAGCTTTCATGCGTATATTTTCATATAATCATATTATATGAAACATTATGATCTGCATATATATATGTAGTATCGTGGATAGATTGCCTAAGAAATACCGGGTGAACTATAAGCAATGTTGCCAGAAAGCCTAAGTGCCGACAGGTCGAAAGAGTCGGGAAACTTCAATGGGCCAAGCGGCCCATCAGTCGAATCTTTGGCTCTTTCGGTTCTCCAGTTGAATAATCACTCGGAAGAAGGCCTATGTGATGATGATCGCGCACGGTTACGGAATACATACGTTGTAGGGGTATGAGAAAAGACAAAGAGATGCCTAACTCTTTCGTTTCGGCAGTCCAGCCCGCCGAATGACTGTCACTGAACGGAAACGCGCGCCAGAAATTCGCACAGTGTGCGTGGTTGCCAGTGTAAGTCTTAAATAACAGTAATTCTTGTAAGAACCGTATATGAAATATCGTTTCACTGTCAATGGATTTAACAGATTTTTTAGCACGAAACAGTATACGATCGTTTGGATGTTTGAAATATATTGCGTAAAACGCTATAATGTTGTTTCAACAACAACTTTTAAGAAGCGATTAATCCAATATATCAATAAAATCAACAGAAAATGTTCTGCCGATAACGAAAAAATATATTATTGACTATAGATAGCACTTGTGTATGCATCATTTGTGTTACGACCGTTCGCGGAGAGACGCGATCGCGAGGAAAACGCGTCAGCGAGAGGCGTAAATTCTCGCTACGATTTTGATAATCGACGCCGCGAATCAGACGTTCCCCTGTTTCGATTAAGATAACAGAGGTGGTTAAAATGATTGTAACACTGAATTAACAGAGTTAATATAATCTTCTATTTCCAACAATATTTAAAATTATAAAGAACACGTCAGAAATGATTGCATTTAACAATGATACAGTTAGTTTATTACAGTAATTTAACTCGAATTTATGATATTTCTCGATATATTCGTTAGACTAAGGGACCTGAGTTTTATTAGTCTAAACCACTCGATACATTCTGATTGAGTCCTCAAATAACACTGATTGCCCTTCCGATTCTTTGTTTTGTTTTCTCTTGGAGACGACCCCCACCACGCTAGGGTCACGCCACCGTTCTCGCCTATGATCACATATGCCACCTTCCTTGTATGAGTAAATAACGGCCGAATCGAAGTTTCTAGAACTCGCTGCTTGACTAAACGATGTGTTTGTCGCTCCATTGTATGTATTTTGCCGTTCGTGTAAGGCGATCTGTCGGCGATACTGTAGTGCTCAGAGAGACGGTTAGGAACACGGATTATAGTAAGCCTCAGGGCGTAACAATTTGGATGCCGGATATATGAGGTGCCGGACCCAGGAGTCGTCGTGTGGTTGTCACGTAAACTGGAGACGTAGATTTTAAAGGACAAAAAGGTGAGCCGTAACACAACTAATAACTTTCTTTTTATCACACTTTATTATGAACTTAATAATCATAATTGAATATACACTAAATTAACACGTACGTATGTATAAGATCTAAGGGTAGAAACTCGGTAAAAAAAAGGTGTTGACTATTTTTAACACGAGAATAAGTGACGTTTAGTGACGATGTTGTGGCGGAGGAAAACTAGTGATGGGTGTGACTAAAGACACGAGATGAGCTGATTCGTTAAGGACAATTTTGGTTAGGAAAATGAGGGCAATAGACATTCCTTCGGATTGGGTAATAAGAAGGTTGGTGGACTAGAAAGGATCTTAGCCGAGAAAAAGTTGCTAACGGAAGATATGGAATGTGAGAAAACCAACTTTTCCGTATCTTCCGTAGTAGACAAAAATGTAAATAACGCTTGAAATAGAAGATGCTTGTTTGGTCGGAAGGGTCTTAGCTGTGAAAATGCCAAGATTTATGATAGGTCCTCTAACACTAGAACTACCCATAGTTAACACGAAGCTATTTCTACTAAAACCAGTCAAAATGACTAGTCTTTAAAAAATACCTAATAATAGAATACTTTTATATTTATTGATTTATTACTTTCTTATGGAAGGAATTCCATGTTATATAGTACATTTTTAGTATTATTAATCCATCTTGGACCATGATTCCTAAAAGAGGGTTGGCACATTTATAAAATTGTAGAACCAGTCATTTTGACTGGTGTTGATATACGTAGCCTTGATGAAATTATTTTCAGTTTAAATATGTAAAAGACAGAATAAAATTCGTTATATTATTCTTTTAGTTATCGTTGTGAAAGTCATTACATTAGTGTGGAAAGAAAATAACATGAAGTAGGAATTTTAAAATAAAATTGTGTGGTAGTTCTAGTGTTAAGGCTATTGAGAGTACGCAGTGAAAAACCGTAAACATTTGGTTGATATCTTGCTCGGTGTGTGTGGCCTTGTCTCTGATGCGGATTGAGATGTGGTTGATGTCACATGGTCGTCGCCTATATGCTGCGAAATGGTTAAAGACGTTAAGGGAGAAAGACGAATTAATCGGCAGTCGTGAACTAAGAGTCGAGTTGTGAGTTAATTTGTCGAGTTGTTATGAGTTGTGAACTATTAGTTGTGAGTTGTGAATTATCCATTTAGTTGTCTTAGTTACAGCACATTACTGTATCTTGTTCACGTTAAATAACCATCGTTTTATCCATTGTAAATAAATCCATCTATCAATAATTTTATCATATAGGATAGAAATCATTGGAAACCCTAATTTCTAATATTTCTGAATAAATAAATCCTATAGATATATGGACTTATAGTGGCTCTAGCAGGTATTCGAACGTCTATTGAGCAGAGTATCTTTTTTAAAATTGGACCAATCGGCTTGAACTTTTTTACTAGGTTAAAAGGATCGATTGGCTAGGTGATGTGTCGAAATTTTTAGTAAAACTGCAATTGGTCGGAATCTGGACGAAGAAATGGAAAGGTCAATTTTCACAAGTTTTCTATGTGGATCTGTCATGAGAATTTAAGCGACACATTTCGAAGAGTTATGTCAGCCATATGCATACTGGATATTTTATCGAAAACGGTTAATGTTACTACGAGCTGCGATAAAAATGATGAAAATCGCAGTTTTCCACGAGTTTCAATCTAGAATTGTAATAAATCTACGTCTCTGTTCATCTTTCGACGCCTGTTGCTTGTTTCTGCATCGATCGATTTCGATAAAATTGTAGTATCTAGCTGACATAATCCTTGAAAACACGTTGTTTAAATTTCTATTTCAAACTTAGATAAAAATGTTGTAAAAGGCGACGTTCATTTTCTTTTTTGCCATTCCGATCAACTGCATTCTTTTCAAAGATTTTTACCATCTCGTCGACTAATCCTTCTAACTCGAAAAAAATCTCTCAAACAAATTCAAGTCGTTTGGTCCAATCTTAAAAAAGTTATTCTGTTCTGAAGTTTAAAGGTGTTCGAATATTTTTGCGACCCACTGTATAGACATACACAGTTATGTTCCTCGATAAAAGTCTCCATGCATTTAATCGAAAGCATATTTACACGTGTATTTTAAGCAACTATAAAAGCGTAGAATGAATTCTAATATTGAAGAGTAAGATAAGCAACTGAATTTAGGAAGAGAAAGTAATAATTGCCCAAACACATTTCAACGCTGTGTTTCGCCAGATTTGTATTTCTAACAGCAAAATCGCACACTCTTACATGCCTTGTATCATTAGAAGTATAAATCTTATTTCATTATTAATAATAGTAACCAAGATATCGTTATATCTATTCATCGCGCGATCATCAGATGATCATCAATGCGTAAACGGAAAGTTTTATGTCCATTTGGATTACACAATTATATTAATATATTCCATTACGGTTTAATCCCATTTAATCGCATTATGTTCCACTGTGGCGAGTTTCAAAACTCTCGATTCTCCGAATCTCATCTCAATGTGAATACAAAGTTTCAGCACGCTCATTTTACGATCAGATGTGTAATAAAACTGACAGACCTTATAAAGATAGATTTACAATTAATATTAATATCGTACGCTTACACAAACATCGTGGTCGGAAATTTATGGCACAAAAGTGACGTCAGGTTGAAAATAAGATGAAAATGAAGAACGACGGGATAATGTGTAATAGCAAGTTGTGGCAATCTTGAGGTAGCAGCAGTAGTTAACAACCAATCGTATTTATATTTGAAAATAAACTCTCGAAATACATAGCTGGCCAAGTAAGTTGACGACCTGATATTTCAACTTCTAGCGCGAGCGTTAACTTACTTTAAGGAGCAGCAGTAAGTATACAAAGTATAAAACTCGTTCTTGATTTTAACGAGGAATATACATGCACGTAACAGCGTTCGCTAGTCTCGTTTAATAAAAAATGATTGGAATACGTCGGTTTATTGGTTATTAGTAGAGAAATGAAGGAATTATTACGTGCTACATCGCGCGTTTCGTGCGGCTGATATTTGTTTGAAACGCTTTTATCTTGTCTCTGATATTTATTGCTGCCGTGATTCGATTACCTCGATTTCCACTTCACGCACACCAGTTCTATATTGTTGCAACGCGGCTACTCGTTTTCCTTATTTTACATATCGAATAATGAACAAATTAAAAAATGCACCGTAACCATCTCGCTGGCGATACGCGATCCGAATTAAACGAAGAAAAAAGTCGATATCAACGACTGAAAAGTATCGAGTTATACCGCGTGTTTGCCGCTAATAATTAAGGAGCGTATAAACTTCCATCGCGCATATTTAATCGCAATGCATTTATCGATCGTGTCGCGCGCCAGTCTCCGAAGGAAACATTTTTGACGAGAATTATTCGTTCGGAATGTAGCAGGTAATATTTGCACATGAGACATGCATTTATTCCGATACATATTTGCAGCAAGAACTTTCTGTTAAATTATCCGGTTCCCTTTAATGCTCGGATCCTCTTCTACGATCGAGTAAAATTTTTTCCAAACGATTGCCACGATATTAAGGAAGTATCACAGTTTTCCAATTGTCCCTTTTACGATTATATACGATATGCATATATTGTCGTGCAAAAGTATTGCGGCACGAGTGTTTATTCTTAACAAGATGTGTTTTAATTATAAAATTATGGCCGTATCAAGTAGCGATGATTTTATTCTTCGTAATCGCTATGGTTTTGCGGTGGCACTCGCCACGGAACTTTCCAATGGCTTCGTCATACAAAGCGCAACACCGACGTACCCAATGTACTGTCACGTAAAATAATAAAAAAAGAAAAAAATAGAAGACGAAAAATAAAAGATAAAAATAAAGGAATAAAAAGAGAGAATTTATTTCTTAACATTTGCTTTACACTAACTACACTTCACTTCTGAACTCCAGGCGCCACTTTTCGAGACTGAAGCTCTTACAGTTTGACTTTCGAACTGATCTGTTTCTTTTCTTTGTCATCCCTCGATATCTCCATTATCCACGCGTTTTTTAGACGTTCTCGAATATTCGGCAAAAGGACCGTTGGGATATTGAGGGTTCATTAGGTACCTCGCTTCGCCGACATACATTGTCGCTGAGTGCCCCCACATCTTTATTTCTGTCATCAGCCCATCGGTTCCGAAGCGGGCCCCGGTCTCTGATGTAGATTGAGATGTGGTTGATGTCACAGTATCATCGATATCCCTACGTTTCTTTCGCCGAATTCTCGGAAGAACACAACGCGGCAATGGCCGCGGTACATCTAATAAACGCGTGCTAATGGGGATATCGAGGGGTAACAAAGGAAAGAAACTGTTTGGTTTCGAACCAAAGATTCATTCCGTCTCGAGCCGCAAAGTGCGTAAAGTCTCCAGTGCCATTGCGAAGCAAATACATCGAACTCTGCTAACTCTTGATGTTAATTGTTAATCGTTAGCCGTTATTTGTTAATCGTTATTTGTTGACTGTGATTGTTAATTTGTTATTTATTAATAACTGTTTTTGTTAAACATTGAGAATAGTTTCTTGTGTGCATTCTCACCAACAATCACCTCAGTTTCTATTAATCTGATTTTTTGGAAGACAATGTGCAATAATATGATTGGTAACTCGTATACAATTTAAGACGACGAAGGGCAAGGAAACGTGGTAAGTCTTTTACAGGACAGCAGTTTTGAAATTAAGTACATAATCTTATATTATCAAACTGTCTTTTTATTTAATTTGGGATTAAATATGTATTTTCCCATCTTCTTCATAATTTAGAAAAATGTTACTCGTCATAGTATTAAAATATTGTTTGCTTAACAATTATACCTTTGGCACTCTACTTTTACCTATTTTGTACTATAAAGCGGCGTTATGACCTGGTTGTCGATGTGACGTTAAACCTCCATGCGAAAAAGAGAATGAAAGAATGAATAAGATTGAACTCGTCATATATTTCTTTATCTTCTTCATAATTTAATAAAATGTTGCTCGTCATAATATTAAAATATTGTTTGCTTAACAATTATACCTTTGGCACTCTACTTTTACCTATTCTGTAGTATAAAGCGGCGTTGTATAACTTGGTAGTCGATGTGACGTTGCGAAAAAGGGGATGAAAGACTGAATAATATCTTATTTATAATTTAAAGAAATGTTGCTCATCAGTATATTACGAAATCGTTCGTTTTAACAATTATACCTTTGACTGGACGTAGCAGGTTCTTCCCATTGTTACCTACTTTATACTAAAATATTCGTTTTTAATTACGAAGTAACATTATCACCTGGTTGTTGATGTGACGTTAAACCTCCATGCGAAAAAGAGAATGAAAGAACGAATATCTTCTTTATAATTTAAAGAAATGTTGCTGGTCAGAATATTACAAAATCGTTCGTTTTAACAATTATACCTTTNGGCTGGACCTAGCAGGTTCTTCCCATTGTTACCTACTTTATACTAAAATATTCGTTTTTAATTACGAAGTAACATTATCACCTGGTTGTTGATGTGACGTTAAACCTTCACACGAAAAAGAATATAGTGGAATCAATGAAATTAAACTTACGTATGTGGCGGCACTCGATCACGGAACTTTCTGACAGCTTCGCGACGCAAAACGCTATACCTTCAAAGCGTAAGATCGACATGTCTAATGTACCATCGATATCCCTACGGTTCTTTTGCCGAATATTTCGAACAAACGAGTGCCAACAACGAAAAGAATCCGTTTAGTTTCGAGCAAAAGATTCATTTCGTTCCGAGCTGCGAAGTGCGAAAGGTCTAGCGTAATAGCGAAGCAAACACATTCGAGAAACGTGATAGTTAATTCTTCATTATTAATCGTTAATCGTTGATTGTTGATCGTTGACTGTTGATTGTTGACTGTTAATAGTTTGATAAACCTCTTTTGTTGAACATCAAAAGTATTCCTTGGGCACTTACGCTCTAACATACACCTCATGTATCTCTCCATTTTCTGCATAATTAAAAAAAATGTTGCTCGTCATAATATTACAATATTGTTTATCTCAAGAATTATACATTTGGCTAGGCTTAACACTTTGCGCAACTTTTTTCTATACGCGTATATAATAGAAAACCGGCCTTAAAGTTTTGTCACGTAAACTGGAGACGTAGGTTTTAAAGGACAAGAAGGTTGAGCCGTAACACAACTATTAACTTTCCTTTTATCACACTTTATTATGAACTATAATTTAATAATATACACTGAATTAATACATACGTATGTATAAGTTAAACACGCGACTGATCTAAGCGTAGAAACTCAGTAAAAAGAAAGATGTTGACTATTCTTAAGACAGAGAATAAGTGACGTTTAGTGACGATGTTGTAGCGGAGGAAAACTAGTGATGGGTGTGTAGGACACGAGATGACCTGATTCGTTAAGGACAATTTTAATTAGGAAAGTGAGGGCAATAGACATTTCTTCGGATTGGGTAATAAGAAGGTTGGTGGACTAGAAAGGATCTTAGCCGAGAGAAAGTTGTTAACGGAAGATACCGAACGTGAGAAAACCAACTTATCCGCATCTTCCGTAGTAGACAAAAATGTAAATAACGCTTGAAATAGAAGATGCTTGTTTGGTAGGAAGGACCTTAGCTGTGAAAATGCCAAGATTTATGGTAGATCCTTAAGGCTATTGAGGGAACGCAGTGAAGAACCGTAGTGCTGTCCCGGTGTGTGTTGCCTTGTCTCTGATGCGGATCGAGATGTGGTTGATGCTACAGTTTCAAGGTATTCGCAAAAAGCTGTAAAACTACCGCCAATTGTACCTATAATCGCGCGTCCGTCGCAGCTTATGCGCTAATATTTGCCTTATAATGGTTGCCTTGTAAAATGAAACCTCAACCAAACCCATAAACGAAAGATAAGAATCAAGTTCTTCAAAAGCACATGAAAATTTGCAATTTTTCTCGTGTAATAACTTTAGACACATCGCAAAGCTCGAAATCGTTATCATCAATTCTATTCGATAATTATTTCAAGTACACGTGAAATTCGCCCCTTAAAAAAATTGTCTCGTCAGAGGTAAAGTCGAGGCTACGAAATTATTTCTACAAAAAAGCATCGCTCTACAAGCTTGTATTTCCACGGAGTTGCTAGGAACAGGTCACGCACGATGTTCGCCTGGTTTTTAATACCGTCGTACTTTTTGCAGCAACAATTCTTAATATCCTTTGTCGTCAAAGGGGAAAAAAGAGGAAAGTTTAATAAAAAGGAACAAGTGGTCGGCATCGTAGACTCGTGGTTTCCAATTAAATTAACTTGTACAAACGAAAGCCCTTTGTTCTCCGAAATGAAAAGCTGCGGGCGTGCAAACAACGGGCGAAGTCGATCGAGGCAAGGATCGTGATACGGTTGATTAAATGTTCATTCAGACTGCCTTGCTAGCTATGAATTGACGATTATTTGTGTATGATATTGGGCTGTGCTTGGCTGTGGATGCTGAGCGGCGTCCGTTTAAGCAGGAACTCGCATGGTTGAATCGGTTTCGAAGGGGAACGACCACCGGCATCAGTTCTCATAATCTGCTGGTTGACCCTGAGTCGGTGCATAATCAGAGTGATAGCATTTTTGCATCCGGTATACTTTTTACGTGTACACAGGGGTCACGGGTTGGGGAAAATTGCGGCTCAAATGTTTGATCGCGTAATTGGCGGAGCAAACGATTTCAATAACTTAAAACGTTTTTCACACGTGTCAGTTAGCGTCGTGTCATAAACGGTATCACTTAATGTCATTCTTTAACCACCTACTTATCTATTGAAATTATTAATCATTTTTTAGATTGACTGCTATCTTTCGAATTGGTTTAATTCCTTTTGCGAAGAAACGTTTAGTAAATTTATTTGACGGTAGGTTTAATTAATTTTTATGTAAACTGTTGTATTTGTAATTTTGTCATCCTCGTCATTTATCCAATTGGAAGTATTTGTTATTATATATTAGATGAATAATTTATTATTATATATCATTGTATTATATAACTTGTATCGCATTATTATGTTATTATATTATGTTAGTTGTGCTTTTATCTCTGTTCAAAATATTTTTTTGTCAGAAACGATGAATAAAACAGCGAAGACATTGTGACGTGCGAGATAGATGAAACATACTATACATCTAGTAGATGGAATATACTGTATAAGTAGATATTATCTAAGTGTGAATATTCAATAATCAAAGCCGAGTAACTTGTATAATTATTACTAATTATTTTACGTATATTTAATTGTCGTTAATTATGCCTCTTCCTTCTACGTTCGTAAAAATGTTTCATACGTATCCTTAAATTTAGATGCTTTAAAATATCGTGAACTAATATAAAATAAATAGTATAATCCTAAGAAAAAAGCAATTTTTTATTTTATATTATCTTTGTTACTCCAGAAGAAACAATGGAGATATTCGATATTTCATACTTGAATATCGTTTATTTCTATTTATTTCGTTTCAGTCAACTAACAAATCTCACAAATTGTTTGTCTAATTACAAAATTTTATTCAAACGAATCTCCGATTAATTAATTCGACTTTTATTTGATTATAATTTAGTCTTTCTCTTTGTAACGATAAGATACTACGTGAAAAGTCAAATATTCTGCGCGCAATTTTCTGTATCGTTCGCGAATAAGTAGAAAACGTGGAGAATTATGGAGGCTGGATTTTATTTCTTGGAATCTGCTTCGCAATGTCGCTAGCCTTCGTATAAACGAAACTTGAGATAAATAGTGAAAACACGAGATTTCCAGATGTGGCAACGATTCAGTTCACGATTACGCCAGAATTTCTCCTTTTCTATGCATGCACGTGTTTCAAATATGTACGATGAAGATGTACGTTAATTATTTTTTTCATTCATTCGTGCTTCACCTTCGTTTTGCTTCGTTAAAATATTCGTTCATTAAAATACAAAATGTATCCGTGCATGCCATATCCTGCACTTGATACAGATACATTTTATAGAGAAGAATATGTTCCACTGGAAAACTAAGGGCAGGATACTTTTGCATCGGACAGTAGACAAATTTTATCAATTTTATTAAGAAATGGTATTGAATGAATAAACGGTTGTCTTTGTAGACATTTAAAAATTTGCAGACAAATTGTTTTGGTCTTTGGTTGCAGTTCTTTTTCTTATGGAAATTACAATAGTTACGAATGGTGTAATATTTGTAACACTTATATATATGCAAGATGAGTTATGGTAATTTGTGGTAAATGTTCTAATTTTGTTATTTCGAGTGTTAGCTAAAATTGTCTTGTATTTTTGGTTCTCTTAATTAATTTAATCACCATATTTATATTCTTCGTTTTCTTCTTCCGTTGAAAAATCTTCGTACTAATTTTAAATTCTTAGTATAATAACAGTTTCTTATATTATTATTAATTATTAATATAAATGTTACTTTGAAAGTACTGGAATTATTTTATTTTCAGTAAGTTTGTGTTAGCTTCATAGCCGGCCTACATTTTAACGTTATTATTAATAATTGGATTATTCATGGAAATTTATATTTTTACAAAATGGAACACATTACGATGATTAATCCTCGTTTTAAAAATCTTGGCATATTATGTCCATTTGCTCCATTATATACATTCTGGCCATTAAAATTTCTTATTATATAAATATAACTATCTTTAATATAAAGTAAATATAAAGTACAAAAAAAAAATATTTAAATGAAAAATCCAACGTAAAGAAAATATATAAAATATATAGAAGATGTAAAAATATATAAAACAAATTAAATATATTTAAAAAATTATTTCAATATATAAATATAAGTATTTCGGATACTTGCTATTCCAATTACTTTAGCAGCTACGCAGACCCAAGTAACGATATACCCACGAAAGAATTTAAACGAAAAAATAGGTTGAAATACGAATGATGTGTTTTTTAAAAGCATTACTACCCGGATGATAGTTTTCGGTACATATTTCTCGTATTTCGAAATTGTATGGGTGACCTACTACAAAGTTCTCATACCCTCGATAAAAGTTTGACTATCGAGTAAATTTCTTCAAACTTGCCGTGTATACGTTTGGTTGATGCCAAGGGTACGAGTTTTAAGTATTCAAGACGTGCTCCAACTCCATATAGAATACCAATGATGTCCATGGAGTTATGGTACATCAATCGATATCCCGTACGAAAGTCAGTGAAATGAATCGCATATATCGAGATATTAAACGTTTATGAGAATTATTCGACTCATAAAAGGCAACTTGCTTTTACGTTATGTTACAATTTCGAAATGTTGAGGTTCCATCAGTATATTACCTTACGCTGAAACGTTGCCGCTTTATGGTTCGTTAGAAAGGAAGAAACGAGGAAGGATTTAAACGTCGTCACGATAAAGGAAGACATAATTAATAAAATAATAAATAATAAAAGAAAAAAGTAATTAGAGCAACCAAGGTTTACAAGAAAGAGATAGAAACGTGTGTTAACACTTTGACTGTCATGCCGAAATCACACGTTTCGCTCAGGACGCCACGGGAGTATTTTTATTATTCAAAGCATATAATGGCAAAATAATAATAAATTGATATGTAAGACAACATTCTTCCCCAATGGACCGTTTATCTTGTTGGTGGTCACGGGTGACCACCGTAGCGTCTTGCTAACTGTTGATAGCGACATATTATAACAAGCCTTCGTTTATTTCAACAAACTATTCGCATTCGTTATTTCGTCGTAAGCAAAACGTCCAGAATATATTGTTGAAACGTGTAGAAGATATTAGAAAACAGTATTTTTGCTCATTCTATATATAATAGTAAGATATGTGCACACTTCTAACTTCAATTAAATTAATAAAGCAGCATTTACGATTATTTTCTAAGGTGTGTTTATAATAATATTCATAGATTACCGCTCAGAGATGTGGATGCAAACACAGTGCACCGTTAGATGCAAGATTTGTTCTCATTTTTTTTTTATTGATGTTCTAATAAAAATGTTTAATTGTTCAATGGGGCACTTTTTATTTCAAAGTATCTTCTATTTATCGGTTATATTCAAAATGCCCTAACTGTCAATTTTCATACAATTTTTACAATTGTAAGAAGAAGGCCTCGTTTATTTTAACAAACCATTCGCATTCGCTATTTCGTCGTAAACAAAACATCCAGAATATATTGTTGAAACGTGTAGAAGATATTAGTAAGCAGTATTATGATTATTTTTATGATTTCGACGAAACATTCGACTGAAATGGTACAGGTTCGCAAAAGAAATTATGTTTGTGATAAACCAATGGTAGTGATAGATTACAACAGAGGAAAATGTGCTCAGATTTATCAGATCAAATGATAGTATATTCTACACTGCATAGAAGAACCCTCAAGTGGTATATAAAATTAGCTTTAGAGTTATTATTAAATACATCAATTTCAAACGCGATGATACTCTATAAACAAGCAACAAAAACAAAAATCAAGGTATCAGATTTTAGAATGGCACTCGCAATGCACCTTACACAGTGCCATTCACCAGAGCCGTGAAATATACTTATTCTACAAAGATTGTGACAGGAAATGCAGAAGAAAGAAAGGCAAGTGTATCTGGTACGAAAATTTTGCAGAGGATGCTATAAAAAAAATGTTAAACAGTTAGAATCCAAAATTGCTAAGAATCGGACCAAACAGGTGGCCACTTATTGTCCAGATTATATCGATGAGCCACATTTATGTTTAAAGTGTTTTAACGCAGTGCACCGTTAAATGCAAGATTTGTTCTCATTTTTTTTTTATCGATGTTCTAATAAAAATGTTTAATTGTTCAATGGGGCACTTTTTATTTCAAGGTATCTTCTATTTATCGGGTACATTCAAAATGCCCTAACTGTCAATTTTCATACAATTTCTACAATTGTAAGAAGTTCAAGCGCTCCGGTCACCAATGACCACCGTGGCGTCACAGGAGAAACCGTGATCATATATGACCAACGTGGCAGCCAAAGTGTTAATCAATATGTTAGTCAATAACATGTACGATCAATAAATCCTGCAGGCGCTAGTAAATAAGTAAATATCTGCAAATAACCCAGATCGACTGATGTTAATGATAGTGACGTTGTTTCAGTGGAGACGTTGGTTGTCGTGCTATTTTACCACATTTAAAACAATTTGTTTCATTTTGTTTCATCCGGTTTAAAACAATTGTTTAAGGTAATATTTTAATCAATTTCTTTTATGTATCTCCTATTTATTTTGCAATCTGTCAGTAGGCATTAAAGTTTAGCAATTATTAATCGTCTAAAAATATGATTTTTATAGGATTCTATAAAGTAAATATGAAAGATATGATTTTATAGGATATTAAAATATGCCCCAGTTTTATTATTCGTTTAACGCCACTGTTTTTTGGGATAATATAGTAATAATTAATAACAAGTAATTGTTTATAGTAATTCACTAATATGTCATTAGATACTATGAATTTATAGAATAGATACTGAATTAAGCTATGAATTTACTGTGTATAAATTTAATTGCAAGTTACTTGTACATTTATTTATGGTTAATTTCAGATTGATCTTTCCAAAAATTTATAAGTCAGCTTGGGGTTACAGTATTTACGTCACGTCCAAAATCAATTGATCGTTCCAAGCGAATATGAAGGTGAATCTCACTACATCACATAGTATGTAGGTACTCTATTATTCTGTATCTTGATTTCTTTTCCGTATTTCTTCCATCTTTTATCTTACGTAAAAAAAATTAACTTAGTTGAAGAATGTATCTTTCTCTGTATAAATGTAAATTTTTAGTGATATGCCTTGCGTTTGTAACGTATTTGGTAATTTATAAACATCAACACGTTATGGAATCGTAGAAACCAAACTAATCAGCTGCACTTTTTATGCAATTATCAATTTTACATTCATTTTTACATAATTAACCCACCGCCAGCAACATGTTTTTTCATTTCATCGTACATTGGGCATCTTTCATTATCCTGGCCTGATTTCTTACTGTTTTGGTCTTTATAAAGATTTAAAAAAAATTCTGACGCACTTATTATAGTCTCTAATTTACTATACAAGCGATACTGTAGCCAAATGTTTAAACCTTCTTACGGTAAAAATAAAAATTTGGCGGGAAGTTACAAAAAAATGGGACTTTGTATGAAAGTACAGTTTTGTATTAAACAAATATTAAAGAAAGTTATTGTAAGCTTTTACCCGTAAGACTATGATCTTTAAAAGGTATAATTATTTCGAGACCTAAGTTTGCGGAATTTTTGAGTGGATTATATCTCCGTATCTCATATTTACTATGATATAAGAAACATAGCAGCTCTACAAGACACTGACGCGGTTGCCAAGAAATCAGTGTACATACCAAAATAAAAAAAATCATTTATATAAAAAAATTCACTTGCTTAGCAAAGAACTGACGTGGATAGCAATACGAGTCGCAGAAGACACAGTGCTCATTTTACCCTCGTGGCATTCGGAACAGAATTGAACCAAGTAAACAATATTTCCACAGTCAAAGCTCTGTAGGTGTAAGCTTTTTTAGACGCGGGAACCACGAGATCTGATTTCATCGTTTCGAAGAAATTAAACCATGAAAACTTCGTTTAGACCTCGCATACTGCCGGCGGAGGGTTAATATCAGAAAAGTGAAAAAAGAAATCCTACTTTCATAAGCTCACTTATCATAAAGCGATAGCGCGAGTAATTGCAAATTCTAAGATGCATTTCCTAACGTAAAAAATCTCTCAAGTTCTTCTCAAACATAATATTTGTAATTGCCAACTTCCTACGCGTTCCAATTTGTGCAGCTAATCGGCATAACTTTTCAGCAATTGGAGTCAGTGTACAAAAAATGAATACACAGCACGTGATTCCGATAAAATAATAGCTGCAGCTGAACTTTATCGTCCACTGCTAGTGATTCTACAGCATCTGAGCTTCATTCACGTTGCATTACGTATTGAACCACGCGCTCAGCTATATTATTGCACGATATTGTGCTAACTCACGTCAAGTGTAAATGCTAGGATCAATCGCCTTACGCTCGAACTTGGTCGAATATTACGATCTAATCGCGTTCGTGTCGATTGATCATTGAATACCCGTCTAAAGATCTTACTATAAGCTTTACCCAAAATGTAGTAGATAAGCATTGATCTGATCAGCAAATCAGTGACTGTCAGGATAGCCAGGGAGTTAGGGGTGCGGACCAACGAGAGGGTCAGACCCAAAGGGGAGCAATACCGTGTCCATTGATTAACCCTACGCAGTGTTTCGGGTTTATGACCGACTATTGATATTGACTGTGCAGAAATGCGAATCTAGCAATCCATATGACTTGCAGATGCGGGGAATTCCTATGCCTGTAAAGGTCGATGGAAACACAATTGAAAAAGTAAGATACAACGTGTTACGACCGATCTGTTACGTCTAATATGTCAATAAACTCAGCAGAAAATGTTCTGCCGATAACGAAAAAATATATTATTCACTACAGATAGCACTTGTATATGCATCATTTGTGTTACGACCGTTCGCGGAGAGACGCGATCGCGAGGAAGACGCGTCAGCGAGAGGCGTAAATTCTCGCTACGATTCTGATAATCGACGCCGCGAATCAGTCGTTCCCCTGTTTCGATTAAGATAACAGAGATGGTTAAAATGATTGTAACACTGAATTAACAGGGTTAATATAATCTTCTATTTCCAACAATATTTAAAATTGTAAAAAACACCTCACAAATGATTTAACAATGATACAGTTATTTATTGCAGTAATTTGACCCGACTTGATGATATTTCTCGATATATTCGTTAGACTAAGCGACCTGGATTTTATTCGTTTAAACCTCTCGATGTATTCCGATTGAGTCCTCAAATAACACTGATTGCCCTTCGATTCTTTGTTTTGTCTTCTCTTGGAGACGACACCCACCACGCTAGGGTCACGCCACTGTTCGCGCTTATGATCACATATGCCACCTTCTTTGTGTGGGTAAATAACGGCCGAATCGAAGTTTCTAGAACTCGCTGCTTGACTAAACGATGTGTTTGTCGCTACATTGTATATATTTTGCCGCTCGTGTAAGGCGATCTGTCGGCGATACTGTCGTGCCCATAGAGACGGTTAGGAACACGGTCTATAGTAAGCTTCAGGGCGTAAGACAATGGCTCACGAAAGTATTGAAACACTTAACATACAACATGTTTTTGATTACATGATATACAGTCAATGACGAAAGTATTCGTACATCCTTTACAATGGAGTAACTTTTCTAAAATTGCAGCAGACGATTCGAGCTTCTTCGAGAAACTAGACAAACTAGTTCACCGGACGATGTGTCAAACGAGTTTTGTGAAAATTGACATCGGTAGGAACGGCGATGAAAGTGGTAAACGTCACCTTGTATAGCTTTTTTATCCGAGCCTGTAGTGAAAGTTCAATGGATACGTTCTGTAGATTTATATCGGTTTTATTCACGTTGAAAATTTCATCGAAATCGGTTGACACCGAAAGAAGAGACAAACATCGATAGATTTAGGGATCTTTAAATTTATTACGATTATGTAGATCGAAAGTCAGGGAAAACTGCGATTTTCACCATTTTTTAGCCCCTCGTATTTCCGACGAAAAATTTCGATGAAATTTTCAGCATGTATGCAACTGATATAAATGTTGAAAATGTGCTATTTAAATGTTCATTAGGAGCTTTGATAAAAAAGTTGCACAAGTAACAAAGTTCATCACCGTCCAATGAAGAGACCCTTCTAGTTTCTCAGAAAAGTTCAAGTCGTTTGGTCCAATTTCGAAGAAGTTATTCCAATTTCCATGTTAAAAGATGTACAAATTTCATAATACTTATTTATGTTATATTTACTGTATGTTATAAAACACATAACAAACTTGTTGAAATTAACAACTGTAATGAAACACGACTATAAATTATACTGATAACATTTAAAACTAATTCTAAGATAGATACAGACACTACGAAACATTTATCGCATACATACATTTAGTAAAAGCAACAGTACGCAACGTGAATTGACCTTGATAAATATACATATAATTAGAAGTAAAAGATACGCGTCATTAAATATTGGGCATATTACCAGCCAATAATTGATTGTTCAAATACTCTGAGGTACTTGTAATTTCTACATAGACATTTTCGACCATCGTATCATTACTGTAGTATTTTAAATGTGTGGTCTTCTAGAGGATGAGGAAGGATGTTCCATTTAAAGTGAAATTTAATTCTATTTTAATCAGCAATACCCAATACAAAAACTGACTACAATGTCTCCGTACGTCTTATTCTAACATTCGGCTCACAGCTTCTGCTTCCCAGGTCAAAAAATGCTGACCCTCAACCCTCGCACTCTTCTCCCACTCCTTTTCTCATTTAGCTCTCATTTACACTCTCTCTCTCTCTTTCTCTCTTCTCCAGCACTCTTAAGACTCTTAGTTTATTCCTTAAACTCTAACCTAAATATATAGACCAACCTAACCCCCTTTTTCGATACTACATTACCATTCCGAAACTGAAGAAAACCGAAGTTTCATCGAGTTTTTCGTTCAATTTGTTTGCTTCGTTCAATTTCAAGTATACAGTCATTATTTCGTAACGTGCTGTACCATATAACTGCACTTCAAAGGCAAAATACAGGAGAACTTTAAGCATCTCGACATACCTGGAGGAATTAAAAAGAAGCGAAGAAATAGGAAGAATCTTCTAACTGAAAGGACAGAGGAAGCTCGGCTAACAGGTTTACGACTGATTTAGCTTCTGCGAAAGCTTTACCACCGCCACGATAGCGTACAATAAAATTTCCAGCGACACACAAGTAATTTACCAGCATGTTGGTCCTCGAATGTGACTATTATTTTCCGAGGGACGAGTCTGTTCCGACCGAATTGAATTTCGTTTATATCGGTGTTTCTGTATTCTGTTCGACTATCTCGCCACGATTTGGAGGCTGCAGCGTTAGTCGCGATACCCTTCGTTCGGTGGTGGTCACCTACGGTGTTAAATTACGTTGTATCTATGTATAAATGGCATAGACCGGCGTATCGGTAGCAGTAATGGCAGCTTAGCTGACTGCAGTGTGTACGTTCGCAAGCCTTGTACCCTTCGCCATGTAATTTTCCAGCGTCGGTGACCGTAGTAGCCGATCGAAATTTCCCATAATCTGACAATTGACCGACCGCCGCGGAACGTTCGTGTCCGCTCGTAAAAGCTTTTGACCAACCCTTACCGGCGACGTTTTATCACGTCACGCAGTTCCCGTATTGAGTAGTATATCCCTCGCACATATCCGCAAAGGTCTGGAGGATAATGGCCACGGAACTAGGCTTGCAGGGGA
Organism: Bombus soroeensis; assembly: GCA_014737365.1. Taxonomy (NCBI): domain Eukaryota; kingdom Metazoa; phylum Arthropoda; class Insecta; order Hymenoptera; family Apidae; genus Bombus; species Bombus soroeensis. The sequence goes on from JACXIL010000210.1 coordinate 636,902, forward strand.
GCGAGGATTATAGCCAATCCTTGGACGATCTGCCATTATCGGAGTAACAGACCGAAACCTACCCCGTTTCGCTCTATCTTCCTCTGCTCCTCTAATAATCTCGAATTTTCGGCGAATAGGATTTCCCTGGGCTCGCAGGAATCGCCACAGTAAAACAAAGTTACTAGTTTGTGGATGCGTTTTATTGGCTTAGCTCCATCGATTAGTTTGCTTGCTTCTTTTTCGACTCGAGCGAATTAGACTGGAGAACGATGGCGGAGATTGTCTTGCGCCTTGGCGAAAGAATCCTGCTTTCTACGTGATCTCGTGCCTGTTGGCTACGATCAGCGCAATTCAGAGGAAATGCACACTGTGCTTTTCAAGGAAACTCGAGTTACGTCTACGAGTTATGGCTTATTCATCGAGGTTTTAGTTGTTGAGTTTGGGCTTATTCAGTTAGGTTATTACGCACTTCAGTTTAGTCCATCGATTTTTTACCTGAATATTTTTCACTTTCATAATCGATATAAAAAATACATATATATATGGATTTATTTGAAGCGTAAATTACGTTAAGTTAGGGCTTACTTACCGAGGTTTTAGTTATTAAGTTGAGATTACGTTGCTGTAAGATTTTTGGTCGTGCAAAAGATAACAACCAAGGGAAAATTAGAAATAATTTTGTAATACGATATTACTGTTAAGAGTCAGATTGCTTGTAAAAAATGATTATTTAAGTAACATCGAAATACATAGGCGTTTTGCAGCTATTATATTTTAGTTTATTTGAATAAGAAACTGATTTTTCCCTAAATTATTTCACTATTTGGCTGTGGGAGGGAATAATTTTATACTGCACTTTTTATTGGAATAAATATTTTCTGTAAGAATTTCAGAATAGTTTCAGAAGCATTTGTATTTGTTGGCTAGTAATAACCGAAATGTCAACAATTCTGGTGCGATTATTGTCATAAAACTAGATTTATTGTTCATTTGCTCATAATATAATTGAAATCATTCATTAAAATAATATTGTCATATTCTATCTTTATTTCGAATAAAATTTGAGCTTTTTATATCAACTTTTGCCAAGTTTCATGTGAGCGAAGTATCTATTCAACGATTAAAATGCGTCGAAAACCTGGAATCGTTAAGTGAAGGCAGTTTGCATAAAAATAACTAAACGTTTCGTAAAATGTATATCGAAACGACAGATTAAAGGAAAAACTCATCAATATCAAAACTTTTCACGTGTACACCAAACAAATATCTTTATTATTTGTATATTTATTCCAATCTACTTCACATAAACTTTATAGCTAAATATTCTCCAGTTATTAGTTTGACATATCCCAATCATAGCTAAATATATACATGTACGTATCTATGTTATTTGCATATATACTCCAATATAACCCATCAAATTTATACCTAAATATTTTTCAGTTTCATAATCCACAGAAAGAAGAATAGATTTATCCGAATCATAAATTCCATTAGAAAGTCTATTTAAATTTATTATCGACAAGGGGGATTAAAATGACGCGGCCGGTTATAACGAGAATAATACAAGCACGCACAATGTCCTCGATCAAACATATTTCTCCACTACGGTTCGCTTGAAAATTTCCACAATCTTTGAATGTTGCGCATAAAACCTGGCTCCCGTTCATTGTTTCAGAATCATTGTTTCTTAACAAAATTTTCGCGCCACCCGGTACAATTTCCATCCATCTGTTAGTAATTTTGGCTTCTAACAAAGCGCGGTACGTTTCTTCCTTTGTCCGGGCCATTCTCCGCGGAATGTGCGCGTATGACCGTCATAGGCAGCTTTAATTTAAGTTAATTGACGTATCATAGCACCGGTGGCAACTGCCGCGTGATTTACGGTTTGTCTTATTCGTCGATCTTTTTTCTTTCTTCCTTTTTTTTTGTTTTTCTTCCCAGCGTACGGCAGAGACGTTGATGAAAGCGCCCTTGCCGCGTAACTTGCCGGGCATAATGGTCTCACTTTTCCTAGTAACAAAACGCCCCCGACGTTTGAAATATGGCCAGCACCTTATTAAGGGGTAAATCTGACTCCCTCCCCCTCCTATCATTATCGATGTAACAGCAGTGCTATCGCTTTCGCATGCAGAATGCTGCTCCGTAACAATGGCCACTGTACAAGATCTCGTAATAAATGGCAGAAACGTGAGAAATGTCTGATAAAAGGTAGATCGTGTCGACGTTGCTTTCAATATAAACGGCGAGTCGTTAAGAAGCAGAGGGAGAAGTTTCGTCGGACCGGGAAACTTTGATAACTACGCCGGACTTTATGCGAATAATTCGTAATGGACGAGGAGGAAGTATGATCGCGTTTGATTCGCTGTTCTCTTCCTTTGAGTAGTCGAGGAACGCGATAGATCAGACCAGACGTTCAATGGACAAGCCGAACAGAGACACCCGAGTTCGGCCTCGAATCGCTGTCGAGAGTTTTGTTAATAGAAAACTTTGCGTATTCGAATTCTCGCGCCGCGGATCGTTACGATAATAAACGAACCGACCAAGCGTACTTGTATTATTGCCAGGTGATTGGGAAATTACGAGATCGTAGAGAACGTTAGGCGGAAATCTGGCAGATCGTTGGAAATCTTTTTTATCGCCTTGTTGCAGCTGCAAAATGTGATTTTTATTTTACGACCTTTCGGACCATGACTTTAGGAGATTTTGTGAAATCATAAACAGCCGCGAGAGTTTCGTCGTTGCATCAGTGGAGGCTCTTATTTCTCAAGTAGTTTCTCTCCGCAGCCTCCGCCTCTATAAACTCTTGAAATTCGAGAAGAACGACGTTATTAAATTTAAACCTCTATTAAAAAAAAAAAAAAAAAAAAAAAAAGAAGAAAGATCGAGAGGAGAAGGAAACTTTTGCTACTTATCGAAACAGTAATTGACAGAAATTGTGGAGGAAATCGAACAATTGATGTAATTAAACCGTTACTTAAATTTCGGTGCGTTTTATTTTACATCTTTGTTGATATTTTCAGATGGAATTTTAGCATACGTGACGTTGAAAATTAGCTACAATTTTTATCATGAACAGCTATTTGACTTTCAAAATTGAAAGGAAAATTGAAGGCCTTGAAGTATCGAAAAATAGAGGCGATAGGAAAAAATTGAGAAAAAATCAATTGTGTGGTTGCTTTCAAATTATACAATTATATTCATCCGAATGAATTGTTGTTAAAAAAGTTGGTCTTTAACACCAGAAGCACCACACCAGTCAAATTGACTGGTTTTACAATTTTATTTTAAAATTCCTACTTCATGTTACGAAATAATGACTTTCTAAAACTAAAATTAAGAGAATAATATAATGAATTTTACTTTGTTTTTTATGTATTCAAACTGAAAATAATTTTGTATCAAGGCTACTTATACCAATACCGGTTAAAATGACTGGTACTTGTCAAAGTGTAAAAGGGTGCTACAATCTGTTTATCGAACTCCAATTAACCAATTTCCTCGTTTTGTACAACTTCGCACACGTTTTTAAAATTTTACTGCGTATCATTCGATATGATGATATCAGTTACCAGGAAAATTTCGGATCGATCGCTAGATCGCTAGATGCTAAACATTAGAATACCACACCAGTCAAAATGACTGGTTCTACAATTTTATAAACGTGGCGACCCTCGTTTAGGGATCATGGTTCTAGATGGATTAATAATACCAGAAATGTACTACATAACAATAAATATAAAAGTATTGTAGTATCGTGGACGAGGGGCCTGGCGGGTGTCGTGCGAATTATAAACAAGCGGTTGCTGAAAATGTGCATGGTGGGGCTAAGACAAAAGACAAGGAATTGCTAAGGGACGATAAACGAATTAACAGCAGAGAGTGCGAATTGCGTTGCCGAGAGAGAGTTGAATCCGTGGTGACGAGAGTTGCTAATTAATTATCTAGTTGTCTTAATTATAATATGTTGTTGTGATTAGTTCATGTTAAATAACCATCGTTTCCTGACTAATCAACATCTGTTTAACACGTTCACGCCGGCGCCCGAATTCACTGTCTGCTTCGTGGGTCACATTAGACTGTTCGACACGACCGCAATTTTTCAACTTTGACCTCAATTTATAGCAAAATTACAAAAGCTATACGATTCCTGTTGGGTTCAATGAATTCCGTGGACTTGAACTAATACATTGATATACAATAGTTTGGCAATATCAATTTGCATATATCTATAAATGTTAAGTAAAGCTGACGGCACCAGCTGTGGCCCTAATTTTGTACCCTTTTCGATTTTTCTCAGTTTGTATGACAGCTGCTTCAAAAAATCACAGGTTTGTTATTGTTCAGGAGAAAAATAGTAAATTAAAGCCAAACATTGTTTTTTTTATGATGATGCTAAAAAGGGGGTTGAAATGGTATAAAAAAATTGTAATAGAATTAATATGCCTCGTAAATGCTATGTACATAGAAAATGGGGTACCGAAAGTATGAACATTTTAAAATTTCACGAAGAAATTATTCGTCACCTTCCAAATATAGCGAATCCCCACAGAGAAGAAATGCCAAGTGAAACTGAAGCACTGCCAAACAAACATTCACATTATCTGTAATGGTACCAAGGGCCCGCGAGAGAAACGGGACGGCGGTATAAAGAATTTTATAAACGCATTTCTAGAATAAAAGGTAAAGAGTATGCCCCGAGAAAAGCCAAAAAGTTAACAACATATTGTGATCGTTGTAAGGGGCACTCTGTCTAATATGTTTTAAAAAATTACATGAAAAAAGGAAATAATTATGTTAAGTTTATAATATTGCATTGTTCTGTGTTTACTATTGTATGTCTGCCTATAATGTTGAGATAAAATAATATAAACCTATTTTATATTACCTATTTTGTGAAATACATGTGTGACCCACTGCCGCCCCACGGGACAGACACGTGTGGTCCACCCGTGGATCACGCCAGCGTGAACGTGTTAATCCATTTATTCTAAATAAATTAATTATAATACTTTACGATACTACAGTATTCTATTATTACGTATTTTTTAAAGACCAATCATTTTGACTAGTTTTGGTAGAAATAGTTTCGTCTTAACTATCGATAGTTCTAATTGCAAATTTACAAATACTTGTTCATCGTATCATGAATTTAAAGATAGGAATACATATCACCTTGCGTATCAGTTACTTTATGAGTAAAGGAAACAAATATGTATAACTTTGGAAGAGCTACTTGACCCAGTGACCCAAAGTGCTACATCGGTGACTGGGTTTCTGAAGTTGGCAGGGTTCCCCTCTGCAAACAGGTTAATAGTAGGGATCGCAAGAAAAGGGTGACTGAACATCAGTATGCCGAGCATGGGAGCTTCGGATCCGTTGGTTAAAATGCATGAAAAATGTTCTACCTACAGGGCGATCAGTGATAATAAGTTAAATTAGAGTTAAAAATGAATTAAATAAAAAAAATGGGATGAAAGAACGAGTATTCGACGCGTGTAAAGGATATCGGGAGGATGGCGTAACGTGAGATAGAAATATCACGGTCATAGCGAATGGTGTGTGCTTTGCGAAACTGAAAAAGTTGAAACGCGTCCGAAAGTTCGAAATTTCTTTCGGTACAAACACGATTTCTAAGTTAAACTTTCTTCGCAAGGGAGCATTGGAAATTTTCAACAGACAATGCGAATTTCACTGCACTTTCTATAACAGTTTTTTCTTTGTGCTCGCCGTGTTCTTTGAGAGAGAACTGTAGATTGCGAAGAAAAAAGAAAAAAAAGGGAAGAAAAGTTCGAACCCATAATACCGTTCGTTAGATTAGGAGAAAATAAGGCGAACTTACGAAGAGTATGTTTCATTGAAATGAAGTCGATCTTGGTAGCTTATTGGATATTTCACGATTGTTACTTGTTCCCATCGTCTCGTGTTTTAACTTTAACCTTCCTCCTCTCCAATAACTCGAAGATTATCTGTCTTCTCCTTGAGAGATCAAAAACTAATATAAAGTTGATGAGGAAAGTACCCAGTAACGTTATTCAGTATACTTTATACAAAATTGTACACCAGTAGAAAAGAATTTTACTTTTCACGAATAATCGAAATTTGTTTTTAACAAATATCTCTTATTTTTCACTATACGATGATAATTCTACGGTTTAAGAAAATAGAACGTACCATGAAAAATTATGCAAGTACAAAATATTTAGACAGCTGTTCTTTGATCAACAGTAGCACTGTTACTTAAAATAATTTCCATGTAAATTGGACGTGTATTATACGACAGTTTTTCGTTAGTTTCCTTCGTTTTCCTAGAAGCTATAGAGAATTGAACAAATAAATTACTCATCGTCTAAATTTCAAGAAGATTCTTCTAACACAATACGAGTTTCAGAGAAGCGGGCATACAATTTGTTGTACAAAAAATGTTTGTCAAAAAATGTGAACGTTCTCAGATCGAGAGAAGTTATCGATAAGGATCGATTGTAGGCTTTAATGGAATCTGATACGCGCGTCAGGGTGTATACGATGTACATAGATCAAGTGTGCATTATACAACAGTTTTCCGTTACGTAGAGAAAATGAAGAAGTTGGGCGAATTTGATTCGCATTTCGGAACGAATATCTCAGAAACAGTGATAGGTAAAAATATGAATTTAATGAATGGAAAATTAGGAAGATATTTAGTTTATTTGAGATATTTATTATCAACAAGATATTAGTTTTTCGTAAGGTGATAACATATAATGATAAGATAATGTTTTCCAAATATTGGATTGGCAACTAAGTGATTGCGGATTTTGTCATTAGGTGGTATTGATAAAACCCGCAATCACTTAGTTGCCAACCCAATATGTTCTCAAATGACGAGATCGTGTTCTCAATTTTGTAAATATTTGGAGCACCTTCAATTTGGGGAAGAACATTGCCGTATCCGAGAGCGCAGTCTTTTAACAAATATATGAAAAAACTTGTTATACGACAAACAACATGCATGTGTTACAAGCTGACGCGTAATAGTTTGATTGATAGACATAGTTTTCGGTGACATCATAAATTTACAAAATAAAGTTGGAACGAAGGATACAATTTTTAAAATAATGCTTCGTTTTCGAGGAAATAAATCGGAGGATGTGTGCGAAGTATGGTGCGAAGTACACTTAACTCCGCTATCGAAAAACTATAATCGATAAACCGATACATACATAGGTACTGATAACTCATATCGATAACAAATCGGCAGGATGATAGATAGAAAAGTACAATTTTAAACGTGTTTATAAACATGAACACGATTAAAAGGGGAAATGTAATCAATGTCCATCGAGTCGTTGTTTAGGAATTAGCATACGAGATATGAACATTTTCGAAACGAATTCGTTTTTACAAAGGAAACTTATTTAAAAAATAATACTCTTCATTTATTTATCTATTTTTTTTTCTTTTTTAAAGTCACGACTTGCTCGATAGTACCGCACTTTACAGAAACGTGCTGAATAATAAATGAAAAGCGAAAAGAACCCAAACTGTTCCAATCCCTAGAAGCTGCTTTGATGATGCCTGGAAAGTGTGTTGGCGATAAATATTTTGTTACTTCTGCGTCAAGGTTCAACAATATAATCATGACAGACGTATCTCGTTACAATGCTAATGAAATTTCAAAATGTGTTTCGTACAACGCACGTGAATAACAATATATTCGTAAAATACGTAACATATTCGTGAAAGGTCTCCGTAAATGTGCAGACACTTTCGCGTGCTACTACGTATCCCGCAGTGGAATATTTTGTTCCCTATAATGTAAGTACGTAGATCTTTGTAGTCTTTGGAGACTCTCGACTTCCGAGGCTTAAAGTATCTCTCGAAAATCCACCGCATTTAGATATTACTTTGCCAAACGTGGCTCCATAAAAGAGTAATAAAATTCCTCTTATTCGAAAGTATATCGTTCAGGAAGATCCGAGCGAAGCAGTGAACGTAGAATCGGTGCACAAAGTGTTTGCATAAAAGCTCCGATCTACCCCGTAAGCGTATCCCTGCCGAAGCGGATCCATCGAGATGTCCGTCTTTATACGATTTGCTCATCCACATGACGTTTCACGAGCAGCTTAAATCGGACTTGCCTTCGAAGAATATCGAGAGGGTGTCCAGCGTAAAATGGTGGCCCCGATCGTATCCATTTTCCTTTTCACGGCAGCTTTCGGGTTATCGAATTGTATCCCCGCGGACGTTGTTATAAGCGTTAAGAAAAGTCCGTGGCTATAGAACCGGACGGACCTACAACGTAGCCTGTACGCTCTTCTATCGGACACATCCAATTCCGAGGAAGCTATCCTGCGGAGAATACCGAGAACCGTTGACCGGGAACCTCTGCTCGTAAATAGTCGGTGATCCGAATCCGTGCGCGATCTCACGGTTCGCCAGGCCGATCTTTAATTCTTTCTGTCGGACAATGCATTCGATTCGCCGGCCCTTGCCCGTATAAATAGCGGCAAGGTGAAATCGGTATCCGCAGGTCGGCTATTTTCCGCTAGGCATCCGTAAACTCCTAGATTCCTTGCTATCCCGATACATGCCGATTAGAGTGGTTTCGCACTAGTGGTTTCCAGCGTAGTTATTTCGGCGAGCGGTAATCACTCTACTGGTGCTTTTCATTTCAGAAGAAAATGGCAATACGCAGAGGAATTTATCTGAATTTGCAGGCGAACTATTTATGGTAGATATAAATTGAACAATTTACTGAAACTCGTGTAACAGGAATTCGTCAATTTCCTTTTCCTAGCTATTATTTTTCGTTCGGGTAATAAGATCTCACGTTCGGATGAGCGGAATCGATCGGCGAAAGTTCAGTTAATCGGGAATTAATCATGTGCGAAGATTACATGGAGGAAACACGATAAGCACATTCTCGTTCGTTTTCTAATTTTCATGTTGCCTACTTTATTATGTTTGCTGGTTAGGAAGAACCATCGGTATACTTCGATACATTGCAGAAACAGGTGATACGTTCGTAAAATATTATAGGAAACTAATGGCATGACTAATATTACACCGGCCAATAATTGCATAATTGATATTACGTCCGGTGACTTTGCCATAAATCATAATCCATCCCTCAGTCAAGATGGTTACCATCTGTACAAACATATTAACTCAGACCCATAATAATCCTAAGGATCCGTTATAAAATTCAACTTTTTACTTTACTGTCAAGACCCTTAATTGCTACAAATCGAGAAGTTCCTTAGGATTATTCTTCAATCTGGTAAAATATAAAATGCTACCGTCACAGAACAGAACTTACTTGCTATCATCCCTTCGAACAGAATCATCTCAATATCTCTTATATTCTTCTAGAAAAAGTTGTTGGAACTTGCTGAGAATTGTGGATCTTAATCGCCGAAATAAAAGTAAAGGAACACTAAGGTTACACTTAGAATGCATATTAAAATAATTTTAGATTTATTTAATGAACGATTTCCAGGATCTTCGTCGATATACATTTGCACGCGTCTCAGCACTGTCTTTGTCTCACCATCTTCCATACCACACTGCCAATGGAACAATTACATTCATCTGTTTTTCGAGACGCTGTGCACACACATACTTCCATACACTCGTATTCACATACGTGTGTCACTACTACGCGGCTAATTTAATCTAGCACACAAAATTATACATATCTCAATAGAAATAAAGAGCATATTTAAATTGTTAAATCAGTTATAATTATTCAACTAATAGAAATTTCTTTTTTTATACGTGGGGAAATCCTCATGGACACCCCCTCCCCCCACTCTTGAAAGCGGTGGGGTAGTATCGGACTTATAGCGACTAAAACCCCATGGTGGACGCTCAGCTGGGATGCTCCGGGGCCTCTGTTCGAATTACTGCCGAAGCACCCCCTGTGTTTTCTCCCATCTGAGGGAGTCGTTCTTTGTTAACACTAAACCTATCGGCTCCGAACTTGTACAGAAATTTAACCATATTTAAACTTTATCATATCGCTTCATAATTTCTGACTTTTTCTAAAACATGCAATACAATATATTTTTTGGTATTTAATTTTAATTTGCTCTTTTATTTCCTGAGAAAAATTTGTACTCTGCCTTGCCTACCGTGAGCGGTCATTTTGACCGCCTGACAAAATATGTTGTAGTGTTCTTAAAATAAACGCAATCAGTACAAAGAAAAGGCTATCTCGAGGCCAGATGACAAACGAAATCAGTAATAACAAATAATTACAGTTGTTACACTCGTAATCTTGTCATAAAACAGTCCATCCCTCGGTCAAGGTAGCCACTAGCTGTCAAGAGAGAGCTGGCAGGACTTCAGTTCGTAATATTTTTAGGGATATGCTGAACGGCATATAGTGAAAGGACAAGTAAAGACAGCATTTTATCTTATCAAAAGTAAATTTGGACGAAATTTTATGAAAGTTCATCATTTTATATACATTTAGTTATAAATTAACCATTATCTAAGTTAAATCTTAAAAATTATTACTTCTTTAATCACCGATCGTTTTGACCGCCGGACAAAATATGTTAGTTATTCTTAAAATAAATGCAATTAGTACAAAGAAAAGGCTATCTCGAGGCCAGATGACAAACGAAATCAGTAATAACAAATAATTACAGCTGTTACACTCGTAATCTTGTCATAAAACAGTCCATCCCTCGGTCAAGGTAGCCACCAGCTGTCAAGAGAGAGGTGCCAGGACTTCAGTTCATAATATTTTTAGGGATATGCTGAACGGCATATAGTGAAAGGACAAGTAAAGACAGCATTTTTTTTATCAAAAGTAAATTTGGACGAAATTTTATGAAAGTTCATCATTTTATATACATTTAGTTATAAATTAACCATTATCTAAGTTAAATCTAAAAAACTATTACTTCTGTAATCACCGATCATTTTGACCGCGCTCGGTAGGAAGAGGTATACAGGAAGTGTCCGTAGGTTTACTGTAAATTTGGGCATTGGGAAGGACCACCCCTCTCGACGCTATCCCCTGGGCCGTCGTGCAGGTCTGAGGAGGTCCAGATCCTGTCTCGGTGTGTCGGCCTCTATGACGGCCTAGGACGGCGTAGGGCCGTTCTTCGGCGCGGAATCCTGCAAGTGTGGGATGTTCTCACCCTTTCCCGCTCTGTTCGTTCCTTCACAAGCATTATGTCTTTGCAGTATCGCTAAACTGGGAGGAACTCTTGTCGCTTCCTCAGCATCGCTTTCACAACTGACGAGGGGTCTAATCTTTCTCCAATTGCCAATCGTAGAATACGGCGTGGAGCCTTCCACGCCGGACAAAATTCCAACGTATGCTGGGCCGTGTCCTCGGCCTGGCCGCAGTGGTGACAGGTGTTCGTCGCCTCTCTCCCAATTTTTTGCAGGTATTCTCCGAATACTCCTCGAACTAATCGAAACTAAATCGAATATAATTACTCAATTAATCGAAACAGAGGATCGGGTGATTCGTGGTGCCGGTCATCGTATGGTAACGAGAATTTACGACTCCCGTTGGCGCGTTATACTGTCAATTGATATTGAAGTTTCTAGTGATTTTGAAACAATTAAAAGAGTGCTAAATATATACAGGTTGACGGGGGGTTGTAGTAACAGGAGGACGAATGTAACACGTTGAATATCTCACAACATATAACAGATGCTAACACAAATTTTGAATATACGATGAAACACCACTCTCGGAATACGTCCATCCATGAAGGACAATATAGATGTATATAGTAATAAACATGTACATAGCAAAGAAAATAACTTCTCGATACGCTAAAGTCACTCTTTCTTACTGACTCACTGACTTGCCAGTTTCAGGCGTCTCGTTAGCACTTTGACTGCCACGTCGAAATCACACGTTTCGCTGAGGACGCCATGGGAGTATTTTTATTATTCAAATCATATAATGGCAAAATAATAATAAATTGATATGTAAGATAAAATTCTTCCCCAATGGACTGTTTATCTTATTAGTGGTCACGGGTGACCACCGTGGCGCCTTGCTAACAGTTGACAGCGACATATTATAACAAGGCTTCGTTTATTTCAACAAAACATTCGCATTCGTTATTTCGTCGTAAGCAAAACGTCCAGAATATATTGTTGAAACGTGCAGAAGATATTAGTAAACAGTATTTTTACTCATTCTATATATAATAGTAAGATATGTGCACACTTCTAACTTCAATTATGTGATTATAAAGCAGCATTTACGATTATTTTCTAATGTGTGTTTATAATAATATTCGTAGATTACCCCTTAAAGATGTGGATGCAAACACAGTGCACCGTTAGATGCAAGATTTGTTCTCATTTTTTTTTTATTGATGTTCTAATAAAAATGTTTAATTGTTCAATGGGGCACTTTTTATTTCAAAGTATTTTCTATTTATCGGTTATATTCAAAATGCCCTAACTGTCAATTTTCATACAATTTTTATAATTGTAAGAAGTTCAAGCGCTCCGGTCACCAATGACCACCGTGGCGTCACAGGAGAAACCGTGGTCATATATGACCAACGTGGCAGCCAAAGTGTTAATCAATATGTTAGTCAATAACATGTACGATCAATAAATCCTGCAGTCGCTAGTAAATAAGTAAATATCTGCAAATAACCCAGATCGACTGATGTTAATGATAATGACGTTGTTTCAGTAGAGACGTTGGTTGTCGTGCTATTTTGCCACATTTGAAACAATTTGTTTCATTTTGTTTCATCCAGTTTAAGTGTTAGCGACATACAGTCAAAGTGTTTGGCAAAATTTATAATTTCATTTCGAAGCATGATCGGGGACGATCGTAACATCGATAGTGAGGGTCAGTCGTAACGTTCTTTTAACCTCTTAACCTACGATTTACGTTCGAGAATTTTGGACCGAAAACGTAAACAAGCTCGCTCAGCCTTCGAACCATTCGCACGACTTGTGTAATACGATGATCGGGCCGATCGTAAATATTACGGGCATTGCTCGTATTTTGTATTACTGATTTTTGTATAAATAAACTTTTTGTAGTACTTGCATCTACCACAATTATTGCATCAGGTTGTAATTACCTATCAAATATTCCATAAATATTTATAACTTTAGGAGGGCGCCGCTGCTAATATTTATATTTGACCCGATGATCGTACTACGGGCTATGCCCGTAATATTCACTTTTGGCCCGATCATCGTACTACGGGCTATGCCCGTAATATTCACTTTTGGCCCGATCATCGTACTACGGGCTATGCCTGTAATATTCACTTTTAGCCCGATCATCCTACTACGGGCTATGCCCGTAGTTAAGGGGTTAACACCTATACGAAAGGGAATAATGAACCTAGCGACGTAGAAGACGAAGAATACTATCGTCTAGTGTGCATGGAATCCTACAGCATAAGGAAACCAAGCGAAAAATGGCTGCGATGTACCGAGTGTAAAAAGTGGACATACGAAAATTGTTCCGATCAGAATGTTTTTATATCTGTCACAATCGCGATTACCAATAATTAGTTACAAATTTTACTTTTCTTTTACCCATTACTATAATTCAAACCGATGGATACCTTAGTTTTATAAAGTTAAGTGTTTGTGTTTTTATCAGTAACGTGTTTACAACAACTTAAGGTATAGCGAAACTCTTGTGACTCAATAACATCAGATGAATAAGTAACATTTTCGTATAAGAATTTTTGTCGAAAACGTAATAGTTCCAGCGTCATCGTATTCCAAAAGTCGAAGCATCACCGTCCCCGGTCTATTTCTAATCTGAAAATTAAATAAAAATCGTGATGTATAAAAAGTATTTAAAAATTCTTATAAAATTCGAAAAATGCGTCTTCTCGTATCTTTCATTTATAGTCTTCCTATACATACATACATACATACACATATATACATATATATATATATATAACGGATGAGTCTCAAGTAGCGCGATCGCGCTGTTTGGATTTTATGTGGAAAAGTCGCAGTACATTTGAACTTGCTACGAACGACTGACAGTACTTTGTATTACATTGTTATTTCCTCAATAATTTTTATTGAACAAAACTCGAAATATTTATAAACCAATAAGTACGCATATATGACAATATAGATGTATTTATGTATTTTTTTACTCTGTTTTGTCAATGACCCCTGGGACTCAAACGAATAATATATTAGGTCGTCCGAAAAGTTTCTTTCGTTTTATTAAATAATGGATGTACAAAATTTTCCGTTCTATATTATTTTATCAAATTACGTATGATCCATTTTTTTCTATCAAAATAAAGATCAACGTTCGACAGATTAGGTTTCATGTTTGTACAAAGAAGCATCGTTGTAAAAGACGTGTCTGTAAAAGAAAGACACTTTTCGAACAACCTAATATATATACATATATATATATATATATATAAGATAATCGTTGTCTATAATCATCGACGTTTGGTTCGCTAAATATCTTTTTCGTCAGTATTCGACCATAATCCTTCGATACCGATCTCACACGATCAATAATAGCAATATATAACAATGTTATTGACGAGTATAGATGCGTTTATAATGTTCCAGCAATTATATAGCACGCAATGACTGAATGATAAAACAACCTTCTAGAGCTAACAGCGTGAAGACTAAAGAGCGTGAAAACGCTTTTGTAGCTTCAAGTGCGCAGCCGTTTATTTTCTGCACGGTAAACCAAGTCGATAGATTTATCCTTTGGTTTTCTTCGAGTTGCTGGCCTACAGAGGGTTTCAATTTATCGAATCTCATCCCAGTGAGCGGAGCAAATGGACCTTGGACGATAGTTTGTCCACTGTTTCAAGCAAAAGGACGCGAGGGGCGAGGTTTCTCGTGAAGATACGGACAGAGCGGGGTCTGCTCGCTATAATTACGCTCGTTCTATACTCGTTCGCGTGGAAACGATTTTAAAAGATGGTTCTTTACTTTGCATTCGTCCACCGGTTTGCTCGCTCCTTCGACGACTCTCCTTTGCTACCTGGAGACGCTTCAAATTATGGGATATCGTTAAGAAACTCGGCGGCGCGATCGTCACGGAACGACTGTCAAAAGAAATTCAAATTATTTCCAAGGACATCGTGCCATGTGTACCTAAGATACTTTTCTTTCAGACTGTTAATTGCTTGGATTGTTCGTGAGATTTCGCGCTTATACTCGGCAAACTTTTTCAAGTCGAACCCATGAATTTCGAACCAACGCGAGCAATCAATGTTTCCAGGAAAGTATCTTTGCTTATCTTTTTACGTTTCTTATTGATCTTGTTGATCCTTTTCTGTACACACGGCGTAATGTGTGTACTCGCGAAGGTACGAGGATCGTGCAGAAAGTAATACACGTTTTGAAATAGCAACAGTGCAAATACATTTTAGAAAGTTTTCTTTGTTTCTAATTTTGGTATATATACTAAGCTATCTTTCAATACGACCAACATCTCTATTCGAACACATATGGTAACGTTGTACGAGTTTTTGTGTACTTTCGCCATACACTTGTAACGGCCTATACGTCTTAGGACGTTTCGATACGAAGGTGCCTCACATAGTTGTTTTGCCACAGAGGATTAACACTGTACGACGCACATAATGTAAGAAACAAACTCTGGACAAAGCAATTTTCCTGCTACGTGCAACCTACAACCAGCGACAAGTTCAAACCTTCCCGTGCCCCCTCCGCCCCTCGACCTGTATAAATAGACGACCGTGTTCTCCAGGAGTCAGTTAGTCGAGCGAACAAGTATGACGAATCAGTCTAGCGAATCGGTATAACTACTAGTATCAGTACCGCAGTATCGCGCAATCTTATAACGAATATCATCAAGCGAGCAACGCTTACGATTAACTCTTTGTATTCTACATTTTAAAATATCTGTAAATATAGTTGATGAAATTAATTCGTCTCGTTATTAATTTAACCAACAACACGTCTCACCGTCCACCACAAATTGGTGACCCCGACGTGATCTTCGGGTAAGTGAACGTGTTACAATGGAAAAGACGAGCGAGCAAATACCCGTGTCGAATGCTGCCTTCAGGGTTGAGGCAGTATAATCGCATCGCACACCGCCGTGTTCACCGCATGGGGTCGTCCTGTGGTTCGTCAAGTTAGAAATGTATTTTAAGAACGCGCGATGATGATGAGTGATGAAGCTAAATATCTCACCACACTCGCGAACTTGGACGAAGCGATCCTAGCCCAGGTAGAAGACGTAGTGACCGATTTGCCGTAGACGGGATGCTACGAGCGAATCAAAACGGAGCTAATTAAACGATTAGCTGATTCCGATCGCACCAAGGTGAGGAAATTGCCTGAGAGCGAAGAAATTGGAGACCGGACGCCATCCCAGTTTTACCGCGACTTGAGAAGATTAGCTACTCGCATGGTCTCAGACGAGTTCGTCCTGACGCTGTGGAAGAATCGCTTAATTCTAGCCGCCTCGACGAAACACGACCCGAAAGCCCTGACGGTGATGGCGGATAGGATCCACGAGACTCGACCATCCCGAATCGTAGCGGTAAGTGAACCACCTGATCCAGCGCAAAACACTGGAGCAAGCGAACCATGGGTCGCCTTAAACGCACAACAAGCGGACGCGTTAAACGAACAAATGATCCAACTGTGGGCTCAGATGAGCGCGCTGAGCTTCAACAATCGTCCCCGCCGGTGATCGAGTTCGAGACGTCGTAGTAGATCGAGGTCGCGAGAAAGATCGTGGGGCTCCGATCTTTGTTATTACAGGACTTTCCGGGACCGCACACGGAAGTGTCGGCCCCTTGCAATTGGGCCCAGGGAAACAGGACCAGTCGTCCTTAAACGCGGCATACGACGACGGTCTGTGATCCCGCCGCATCTTCGTCACAGAGAGGAACTCTAAGATCTGCTTCCTAGTGGACACCGGTGCCGATATATGCGTATACCCGTGCAACAAACTACGCGGGCGCGTAACCAAAAATACGTACGAATTTTTTGGGCCAACGGTTCACGCATCGCGACTTACGGCATCATTCTAGTGTCCCTCGACTTATCGGTAAGGCGAGCTCAAAAATGCTGTTTCACAGTAGCGGACGTCAACAGGTCTATTATCGGCATGGATTTTCTTAGCTATTATGGATTGTTGGTGGACGCAAGGAACAAACGCCTCGTCGACACCATCACGCACCTGTCAACGAGAGGACGCACGAACACGACCAGGACTGGATCGATTAAGACTATCATCGGTGAGTCGACATATCACCTAATTCTAGCTGAATTCCTCGACCTAACTCGTCCACCAGTTTTTGGACGAGAGAAGACTCGACACAGTGTGGTACATCACATCGAAATCATACCAGGCCCACTCGTCCACAGCAAACCCCGCCGCCTTGCACCTGATCGATCCAAACAGGTTGAGGCGAAGTTTGAAATGATCATCAAGAAAGACGTGCACGTCGTATCAAAAAAGGACTAAGACCTTGCGGCGACTACCGTGCGTTGAACGTTCGCACAGTACCTGATAGGTACTCGCCGCCGCATGTCGAAGACTTCGGGCAACAGTTGTGTGGTAAGCGTATATTTTCTCAGACCGAGCTTACTATCAAATCCTGATCGCGCCCGATGACGTAAAAAGAACGGCGATCGCGACCCCGTTTGGGTTATTCGACACAATTAATATGATGTTTGGACTCCGAAACACGTCGTAAACATGTCAGCGATTCATGGACGAAATCACGAAAAGTCTCGATTTCGTTTACGCATACATTGATGGTTCTCTAATCGCCTCGCAAAACGAAAGGCAATATCGCGGACACTTGCGAACGTTATTTAATCGCCTGAACGACTGCGGTGTCGTTATCAATCCTGCGAAATGCGAATTCGGCGCGCGAGAGGTCACATTCCTCGATTATACGGTAAACGTGAAGGAATAAAACCATTGGCCGAACGTGTCGAAGCGATTGTAAATATTGCGAAGCCAGCGAACGTTAAGCAGCTACGCAGATACGGTATGATCAACTTCTACAGACGTTGCGTACCGGGTACCGCAAAAATACTTCAGCTACTTAATGACTTGTTAAAAGGTGCGAAAGAGGCAACGCGCACCCATCGAGTGGTCTGTTCGAGTCGAAAGCTGTTTTAACGAACCAAAACGTGCTCTCGCGGATGCCACGATGTTAGCGCATCCGATACCAGGTGCGCCCGTTAATCTCACGGTAGACGCGTCCAGTGTTAAGTAGATGATACATTTACACTGTACATGTGAATGTATATGGGAGCGTTAAAGGACGTCCAGGTTTCAGTTGAGACAATGGCGGTTAGAAGCCGTTAGAAATATCTAGAATAGTCAGTAAACAACAAGCAAGCGAGCGAGTAGGTTTTCAAGTCCTTCAAAGAGTAACGTATATGTAGAGCTGGATTGTTTGGAAATAAATTTAAACTATTTGTATTTCCGAATCCTCTCTATACCTTAACATGGTAACAGAGCGTGGTTGGTAGTTTTGCGAGTTGTTTAGTGCGTGGTTTTTAGTTTTGCGAGTTGTTTAGCGCGTGGTTTTTAGTTTTGCGAGTTGGTTCGAGTGAGTCTTAGTAAGGGAAGAAACGTTTAAAGAATATAGAAATACTTGGAGCACGTAGGAACGCTTGAGTAAGGCATAAGAAATCAATTAAAATGGCGAGATCGGAAATTATGATATCGGTATTTGATGGTGAGGATTACGGTATGTGGAAGAAAAGAATAATGATGTTCCGAGGTATAAAGAATGCGATACAGTTATAACCAGAGTAAAGATTGAAACAGATAATGCAGACTGGGATAAAAAAGATCTGAAGGTTTGAGATCCTTTTTAGGTATGGTATCATACCTCAGGCCTTGGTATGTTACCAATGAAGCAATACATCGAGACTTAAGATACCCATAATCAAAGAAGAAATTTCAAAATTTAGCAATAGTTATAGCATAGGAATTAACAACCACCAAAACCCTCTAGTTACTCAATTACTTGCCACGTCGGATCAAATCCGCAGGCTAAAAAGACAATACCCTCTAGATTTAAGCACTAGATTCAATTAGAATTAAACACACTTTATACTTTTAACCACGTTATTGTTATTGTACCACGTCAGAAAAACGTACTCAAAATTCTCAATGAGAGAATTGATTGTGATGTGCATGCAAATAAAATGAAAAAAAAAAAAAAAAAAAAAAAAAAAAAAAAAAAAAAATTAAAAAAAAAAAAAAAAAAAAAAAAAAAAAAAAAAAAAAAAAAAAAAAAAAAAAAAAAAAAAAAAAAAAATAAACATAATTTACAGTGCCATCACGAATAGACAATTAGAATTTATTAGTGAAGAGAAAACAGCGTATGCAATAATGAAACAGTTCGACGAGATGTACTTGGTTTTGAAAAAATTATAAATGAATTAAAAAGTGCGGGCGCACAAGTGAAAGAGAAGGAGAAGCTGAATTACATGCTGAATACGTTACCTGAAGAGTATAGCTACATAGGAGATCTAATAGATGCCTTGAAAGAAGAGGATCAAACTAAAATCGAAAATCAAATTAAAATCGAAATAGCTGAGAAGAAAAATAAATCTATTAAGGAGAAATGAAAGTTAACGCTTTTGCTGCAAAAAAGGAAGGATACTCCAAGTATGGAAAAGTTGACATTTTGCAAGAGAGTGTAAAAATGGTGGAAGCAGTAAATCAAGTGGGAAGCAGTAACAGTTGTTGACGTGGGTCAACACGCGGTCGCGGCAAAGGAAGAGAAAGCAGAGGCTATACGAGCAGGGAACATGAAAACTTCCATCGTCAAGCAGCAGCGGGCACGAGCTATCAGGGTAACTCAGAAGCAGGCGCAAGGGCGCAAGCAGCACACAGCAGCGAGATGAACGAGCTAAGTGATAATGAAATAATTTGGATATTAAATAGCGGTTGTACCGATCACATTATTAATAACGCAAATTACTTTGATAAATGTATCGACCTTGAAGAACCGGTAAATATGCATTTAGGCGATAATAGACCGATAAAGGCAACAAATGATTAGTTTAGGTAAACTAACAGCTTTTAATAATACGATTATTTCAAATAAAAATATTGCAAAAGTAATAGATGAGAACAATAAACTTACAGCTGTTAAAAGAGAATGGGACATATAAAAAGAACAGTATATTGAAAGAGCACTCAGCAAACAGTGCAGAACGTAACGTTGTGAGCCAAAAAGAAGGATGACACAGGATGCTAGGACATGAAAACCTCAAATACTTAAATATTTTGGGTAAAGAGCAGCTAGTGTCAAGTATACCGAATGAATTTGAAAAGTAATTTTGGAAATGTAAAACGTGTATAGAGAATAAAATGCATAGCCTACCTTTCAAGAACAATAGAACTAAGGCTAGAGAAGTAATGGAAATTATTCATACGGACGTGTGCGGTCCCTTTAAGACTACCGGATTAAATGGAAAGAAATATTTTATTTCATTTATCGATGATTATAGTAAAGTAGCAAGCATTTATTGTATAAAATCAAAAGATGAAGTCTTTCATTCTCTCGTACAGTTTGTAAATGAAATTGAGAACTTAACGGGCAAGAGGTTAAAAATATTGAGATGCGATAATGAAAGAGAGTACTTAAATAATCGAATTTATAAATTTGCTAGCGATAAAAACGTATCATAATAAATGACTCTCCAACTTACGTACATGAATTAAACGCCACGTCAAAAAGGTATAATAGAACAGTGATGGACATGGCGCGTTGTTTGTTAGCGGAAGCAAAAGTACATAAAAAGTACTGGCCAGAAATAGTATGTACAGCGGCATATATGAAAAATTGAATACTAGCAAACACTGTAGAAAGAAAGACTCCTTTTGAAATATTCTTCGGGAGAAAACAAGTGTTGAAATTCTATGTCCATGTCACATTGACTGCCATGAAACCCGTATTCGGGTGTCGCTTATTTGACTACTTGCGAAGGATCGTCGTAGGTATTTGAAAAGATATTCCAGAGGAAATAATACAACTATTGAATTGTTATAAAGAAATACGAAAACGGTTTATTAAAAAAATTATTTACTCGCATTACTAAAATATCGATGCGAGTACCTAGCAGAGAACGCTTGGTACTGCGACACGCTTGGCCTGACGGAGACTTCAGTGAAAACACGCGTGGCATTCAACGTGATATGGGAGTAAAATCTTTGTAAAAAGGCCAGAACAAAAAGGAGTTCCTAAATAGGATAAGAAGGCAGATATGGGAATTCTGTTAGGATATAGTGAAGTAGGTACAGAGTCCTATTAGGTGGAAAAATAACAATAGCTAGACATGTAGAGGTCATAGAAACAGACACAAAATGTATCGGTTTTGAGAAGAATTCATTCGATGTAGATAACGATGACAGTAAAGATAATTATTTATTAGATAACACGAATATGGAAGAGTTAGAAAGTAGAGAAGATGAAAATGATAGTAGTTTTGGAAGCTTAAAGACTCCTAGGAGATCTACACGTAATAAGAGAACTCCAGTGAGGTATCCAGAAACTGGGAGGCTTGGAGAGGCCGCGGCGGACTCCCACTGTTCTTCCGGATGACGCAGGTGCTCACAGGACACGGAGTATTCGAAGAATACTTACAGAAAATTGGAAGAGAGATCACCATTGCGGTGAGGACCAGGACACGGCCCAGCACGCGTTGGAATTTTGTCCGGCGTGGGAGACTCCACGTCAATTGTGAAACCGATGCTGAGAGGGCGACAAGAGTTCCTCGTCATACTGCGAAAACTTAATGCTCTGGAAGGAACGAACGGAGCGGGAGAGGGTGAAAACATCTCACATTTGCAGGGTCCCGCACAGAAGGACATAGAGGCCGACACGCCGAGACAGGACCCTCCTCAGACTCGTACGACGGCCCAGAGGATAGCGTCGAGAGGGGTGGTCCCTCCTAATGCCCGAAAACAACTTCCTCAGGCAGGAGAAGACGCAGGGGTGCTTCGGCAGTAACACGAACTAGACCCCGTGGCATCCCAGCTGAGCGTGGGGCGGCCCACCATGGGGTTTTAGTCGGTATAGTCCGACACTGCCCCGCCGCTTTCAAAATCGAGGGGTGTCCATGAGGATTTCCCTATGTATAAAAAAAAAAATAAGGAAAGGAGGTATGCAGAAAAGGAGAACAGTAATGAGATTCGCGCAAACTATGGTAGAGTAGATACTCCTTGTACATTTTAGGAGGCGATCTGTTGTGAAAATATTGAAGATTGGAAACAGGCTATGGATAAAGAAGTAGAATGTCTCTATAAGAATAAAACTTGGAGATGGGTAGAAAGGGTAAAAGGAAAAGTATTAGATGCAAAATGGGTTTACACGAGGAAATCAGATGATAGGTACAAGGCTAGATTAGTGGTAAAGAGGATTTCAACAAAGAGACGTAATTGATGACATATATTCTCCAGTAGCGAGTAATCAGACCTTTAAATTATTGTTATCATATTGTTATCAAAATGGAACAAATGGATGTAGAAACTGTCTTCTTAAATGATGAAGTAAGCTCGGAGGTATATGTAAATCAAACAAAAGGATATGCAGACGAAACGAATAGAGTTTGTAAATTATCAAAAAGTTTATTGGTTAAAAGAAAGTCCGAGGGACTGGTATGAATGTTTTGATATGTATGTGACGAGATTAGGTTTTAAAAAGAATAACATACAGTTGTGCTTATATACTCATGGAGAGGGAGAAAATGCTGTTTATTTGCTAATATACGTAGACAATTTGTTAATCTGTAGTAAAAACAATAATAAAAAGATACAAAATATAAAGAAGTTATTAACTGATAAATTTGAAATTAGAGATTTAGGTGAAGTAAAAGAATATCTTGGAATAGATATAGAGTATGATTATATCAGAAATGAAATGAGGCTATGCCAAACGAAATACATTGAATTATTAGCAAATAAATATAAATTACAAGACAATTTTAAAGACACGGAGACAAATTTAAAGATTGAAAAAGCTGAGATAAATAGAGAGGACATTGGATACAAGAATTTAATTTGTGCATTGCTGTATATTAGTACAAATACTAGACCCGATATAAGTTATAGTGTGAATTGTCTGAGTAGATTTCAAGATTGTTGTAGCGAGACACATTTTAAATATGCTTTGCGAATATTGAAATATTTATATCGGACTAGAGATTCAAGGTTACATTATAAAAGGAATGAAAAGTGTGAAACGATAGATTGTTATGTAGACGCTGATTGGGCAGGAGATTATTTAGATAGGAAATTTACTTCTGGATATTTAATTAAGCTGTATGGAAATATAATTGGTTGGAAGTCTAAAAAACAAAGGTGTGTGACAAAAGCCTCGACGTATGCAGAGTATGTAGCTCTATCGGAAGCGGTGAGTGAATTAATGTCTATTAGAGAAATTATGAAAATCTTTAATGTAAATCTAGACGATAACTCTGTAAAAATTTATGAGGATAACTCTGGAGTGATAAGTATAGCAAAGTACGGAAATTTCACGAAAAATTCTAAACACATTGAAGTTCATTACCATTATGTTCGCGAGTACTTAAAGGAAAACAAGATAACTATAATTAAAATAAGTACAGACGAAAATATTGCGGATATTTTTACGAAGGCACTGTATAGGGAGAGATTTGAAAGGTTTAGGTCATGGATGAATGTAAAATGAGAGGAATGTATATAAAGCAATGTTTTAAATTTTCTGTTAATTAATTCGACAAGCATGTAAATACGATTAAGTGTACAATATAAATGTAAGGAGGCGTGTTAAGTAGATGATACATTTACACTGTACGTGCGAATGTGTATGTGTGCGTTTAATCAAAGAACAAATAAATAATCATGCAGAACGCATTTCTGGACCTGATTACATCTTTCAACAAGATAATGCACCTGTACACATCAAGATTGGTCCAATCATACTTTAATAAAAATAATATATCTATTTTGCCGTGGTCTGCACGCTCCCCGCACCTTAATATTATTGAAAATTGCTGGGCAGAAATTGTTCATGGCGTATACGCGAATGGAAAGCAGTATCAATACGTACAACAATTAAAAAAATGTAATTAAATTGTACGCGAATGGGATACGTTAAGTCAAAATTACATCCAGAAACTATATAAATCGATACCAAATCGTACAATAGAAGTAATACAAAATAAAGGGGGATGTACTCATTATTAAATAAGTACATGTTTGCTAAGTAATTATTGTTAGTTACAATTTATGTTGATTATTATTTTCTTATTATACATGTGCTATCGTTTCGTTCTTAAAATAAAACAATTTTTTTTTTTTTGTTACACATTAAACCTCATAATATTTTTAATTATTTTCAACGAACCGCATATCCTGAGCTTGTGATGTTTTGATATTATACGTTGCAGACGAAAAACTTTACACGCGTCATTGAGAAATTAAAGATAGCTCACATGGGCTATCTCTTTGACGAGCAGATAGCAGCAGTTGATATTATCGTGATGCAATATTCGAAAAGATATCAATATTGTCTAACGTATATCGACCGTTTCTCACGATGGCCCGAAGCAATAACTATAGCCGACATGGAGGTGCGAACCGATGTTCCAGCCCTCCTTTCAACCTGTATAGCTCGTTTTGGCGTACGAGCGAAAATAACAACTGATGAAGAACCCCAATTCGAGCCGCAATTATTTCAGGAATTATACCGGTTGCTCGGCATTAAACATTTACGCACGACGGTCTATCATCCCGCGTCCAACAGGATGGTAGACCGCCTTTGTCACGTAAACTTGAGACTCAGGTTTTAAACACAGAAGGTTGAGCCGCAGCACAACTATTGACTCTCTTTTTTTATCAAACTTTATTATGAACTTAAAAATCACAATTAAATATACACGGAGTTTACGCGACTGATCCGAGGGATGTGGACTGTTCAGTAATGGTAGAAGCAGTGAAGTTCGTTCTCGTGTTATTACTTAGGAAAACTCGGCGTGGGTGTACCCTTTGAACTAAGAACGCGGATTCGTTGTTCACACTTTTCGTTAGGAAAAGTGAAGGTAACGATTCGCGATGCCCATTGGTTATAGCCAAAGTTAATGATTGAAGATAGGAAGAGGAAGTCTTCTACCAACGTAGTTCATTAGTAACATTGTTCATGGGGAAAACCAGCTTTCTCCGTAATTTGTACGAACACATAATAAACCTAAGGACTGTTCCAAGGACCATCCATAAACTGATAACACTTATGGGATTAGAGATTCAGTTAAAACATAAACTAAAAACTTAAGTTTATGGTAGGTCCTTCAGATAATTGAGGGTACGCGGTAAGGACCTGCACACATCTGGCCTCTGATGTGGATTGAGATGTGTATGACGTCACATCTTCATCGTCAGTTGAAAGCGGCAATCAAATGCCATGATACGAGCAACTGGGTCGAAATATTGCCGATAGTACTCTTGGGTATTCGAACAGCCCTCAAGGAGTACCTGAACGCTGCCAAAATGATCTGCGGCACAGGAATACGATTACCTGGGGAATTTTTCGTACCGACGACTCGACAAGCGACTTGCGCCGGCTTAAAGAGCGAATTGAAGAAATGAGGCCGCAACCGATCAATCGACATGATACGAAAAACTTGTTCATTTTCCGCGAACTCGCAACGTTACTCTATGTATTCCTGCGAAACGACGCTGTCCGTAGTCCCTTTCAACCAAGGTATTACACCATGAAGAAAAGAACTTTACGATAGAAATAAATAATAATAATGTAATAGTATCTATAGGGGAGAAAAAAGATGCAGGCTATGTAAAAGAAAAGAAGAAGACCTGAGACACGTAATAGAAGAATGCGAAATAACGGGAGGACCAAAGGACACAGAAAAAATACTGAACGAGTCTGGAGAAGGACTAGCAGAACTAAAAACAATAATAGAGAAAAGAAGGGCAATACAAGACGGGGAGGAACGGCAATAAGGAAACGCTGCAAGGAGGCAATAGCCCAAAAGTTGCCATAGTTTTAGAGACAGCAAAATTAAGGGAGTGCAATATAATAGAGCGGATAAGAGGGGAGGACAGGTATATATCTATATAAGAAAAGAGTTTAGATAGATTAGATAGATATAAGGGAGGAGGCAATAAGGTGACAACGCCATAAGACAGAGAATGTAAAAAGTGTGATAGGTAAACGAGATGTAGAACCGAAAACTCGTCCAAAGTCGAAAGGCACGGACTAAGTAAAAACTAACTAAGTAACTAATAGTCTCTATAGATCGGCCAAAACCCGTCTTCCTTGTAAACGACAATATCGAACAACAAAGCGTCGAAAATCGCGACATAACAATACCATTTAAAGTTCAAATCGAACGAAGCGAGAAACAAAGTACGAGCAACGAGAATATACGAAATAAATACGTCACGCACACGGGCAGGCACGTCCCATTTCCTGATCGATTTCAAGCAGGTTTTGGATAAGCGCTTGAGTTAGTTAAACAAAAAAAAAAAAAAAAAAAAAAAAAAAAAAAAAAAAAAAAAAAAAAAAAAACGTTATTACTGGTAGGGGGGTGATATAGCGGCATATGCGTCTTAGGACGTTTCGATACGAAAATGTCTTACATAGTTGTTTTGCCACAGAGTATTAACACTGTACGACGCACATAATGTAATAAACGAACTCTGGGCAAAGCAATTGCGCTGCTACGTGCAACCTACGACCGGCAACAAGTTCAAACCTTCCGGTACCCCCCTCGACCAGTGTAAATAGACGACTGTGTTCTCCAGGAGTCAGTAAGTCGAGCGAACAATAACGAATCAGTGTAGCGAATCAGCATAACGATTAGTATCAGTACCGCAGTATCGCGCAATCTTATAACGAATATCATCAAGCGAGCAACGCTTACGATTAACTCTTTGTATTCTACATTTTAAAATATCTGTAAATATAGTTGATGAAATTAATTCGTCTCGTTATTAATTTAACCAACAACACGTCTCACCGTCCACCATACACTTGGCGCCAGCTCACGTAACCATCGTCTCACGCAGGTCACTTTCTTTACTCAGATCTTTTTTACTTTAGATCATCGTCTCTTATAAGGCGTTATCGATACAAAAAGTCGTGAAATTTCACAAAAAGATGGTAGTCTGGCTCGTTTGATGCGTCTATCATTTGCAATGAAGTGGGAGGCACGTTCTTGAGCTCCTTTGTGACGTGATGATGTGAACGCCTACGATGGCATACAGTTTCCATCCGTAGCGAATTTCCGCATCCATCGTCTGCCCAATGATTCATCCTTAACTTTATTATCGTGAACTGCTGTCATTCTATGGTGAATTCCTTTTGGAAGAATGTTTTCAGCGGTGGAAAAGCGTAAAAGGACGCCTGACAGTGCTTCGTCATCGGCGGGACTTTCGATTCGCATCAGCGTTTGAAACATGCGATACAACGATGGTATTAAATGTTTAAACAAAAAATTTTTACGTAATTTATGTGAGCATACGAACGAAATTACGTGTCTTTCTACGAGTACGTCGTTTTATATGACTTCCATGTGCAAACGGTACTTTCCGGACAACCCTCGCATTTAAACACTTACAATAGGAAACTTTTACATATGATACATGGTGTGTGACACACATATAAAACTTTTGGACATTTCATTAAAGCTGTGTAGCGAAACATGAGTCAACGAAAGATTTGAATCGGGAGAGACTCGTATTATTGTGCCTTGGAATACCAACGTTATTTTGGTTTGCTAGGTTCAAAGGTAAACGAACTCCGGACAAAATATTAGAGGTGGATAGGTCGCGATAGATACTGAAGAAATATCACAGTCCAGTTTACAATATATTTATTAATAACTCTCTCTATATACACTTTGCGTGGAGCTCACAAAATCTCGTTCGCGTCTGATATTTAGTCGGTGCGATACAGTGTCGGTCGATCGAAGTGTTTGGAGCGGGTTCGGACGATGATTCACAGAATGCGTCGCGGAGCTCTAAGATGCATCTCGGAGCTCTGGTTGGCTATCTAACTCGGACTGTGTCTAACGACTCACTTTTTGTCAGGATGATGCTGCGGAGAAAAGTATGACAGGGTGTGTCTAAGGATGCGAGGCCACCGAATTCGCCAAAGGAAACCTTCGTTCGGAAAGTGAGGGAAGTGGACGTTGTTGCTAATTGGTTAATTTCTGCGTTGGCGGTTGGAGAAGGATGCTAACCGCCCTTGAGAGATACTTGTCAGCAGGAAGCATCGTGCGCGAGAAAAAGCAGATTTCCGGTATCTTACCCTAGTAGGTAATAAATATAGAGAAAGCTGAAACACGGACTGTTCGTTTGTTTGGAGGACCTTCGCTAAAAATCCTAAGGTTTATAGGGGGTCCTTAGGCTAGCTGAAAATGTTCTGCGAGGAATGTATCGACATCTGGCAATCATCTTACCGAGAGATAGGGTCTTTGTGTAGCGAGCCACGGGACAGAAACCGTAGGAAAAGTTTGCTGTCGAGTGCCGCCACATATTATTTGTAATCAATCGGAGTTACATTCGAACTTTTTATAATAGCACCGGTCGATACAAATAGACGAATGTGTTCTCTAGGACACTACACTGTGACTTATAGCGAGTCACATACAGTCGAATAGCGAGCGTATAGTTGAGCAGTAGCATTGAGCGAGCGACGATTGCGACCAGCATACACTATTTCTGAACTTGTACTTAAAGTGATTTTAATATACACTGAATATCACAATTTTATTACTCGGATCACATCCAATCAACACGTATAATAATCCACCACAGCTGTTAATTTAGAAACTTTTTCTCGAATTGTTTTCACATTTCTATCCTAGCATAATTCGTTTCGCGTAATTGCGTTTTCTGGATACTAACGCGGTATTGCAGTCGATAGAGGTTGGATTAAGCTAGGATTAAAATATTGTTTACGATGGCATTATATTCGGCCGTGTGCGTGTTAATACTAATGTGAGAGTCGTTAGTGTGTAGATTGAAGGCTATTTTGGGGCTGGAAAATTAATTGGAAAGTTAATTCCCTGATCAAATGTAAATTTTATTCGCTTTTAGTCGCGTTCGTATTTCAAGATTTAATGACTTTACGTTTTTCTAAATCCTTCTCGCATATAGAATAACATTTGTCTCCGGCTATTCTAGTTTTATGTTTATAGAATTGGAAATTAGTCGCTCGGGAATTGCAAGCTGCGAATGTGTCACAGGCTTAATATACTCGTTGTCCCTAAATAAATAAGTTATATCAAAATGAGTTTAAAAGATATACTAACAACATTTAAAGCAAGTATATTTATATCGACGTACAAAATTCACGTATTAACCTCGTAAATTAAAAACTAATTTTAATCAAGTTTGAGCGTTATTCAAATTGAATATCTATCTTAAAAGTCATTATGCGCATATATGTATAATCTGTTCTTAACATACAAAAAGTTTATATTATTTCTATTTTCAATTATCTCTCTGTACAAAAAATGTTCTCTTCTTACACTATAATTCTACAGTAGCTATTTTTTCCTTCAATTGTCTTTTGACATATTTCGTTCATAAAACAGCTTTCATAGCATAACAAAGAAGAAGTTTCAACAAAGCATTATATTCTTCTCTGTACACAGTTAAATATTATGTTACATCTGTCACAGTACTATAAATACCTTAAACAGCAAACAATTTTCAACTTCCTCCTTGACGTACTTTTTGTTACGCGTGTTTTGTAGCGGAGAGGTTGCATAAAGCACAATTACTTTATCAGTCTCCGGTATCGTGTACCCTCAAACATTTGCCAGCGTTTAAAGCCTCTACGAATGATAGATCTTGAAATTCTC
Source organism: Bombus soroeensis (assembly GCA_014737365.1). Lineage (NCBI taxonomy): Eukaryota > Metazoa > Arthropoda > Insecta > Hymenoptera > Apidae > Bombus > Bombus soroeensis. Next base: position 666,710 of record JACXIL010000210.1, read on the forward strand.
CTTCTGTTACTCGTAAAACCTTTTCAACGCAAACATTCCTCTTCCAACTTCTTCTACGTCTTCTTGCGCTGCCTGTTTCTCAGCAGAGATTCTTATTCGCGCCCTGAAATAGCTTCTGTAACTCAATTATCGCATCCCCATAGCAGCGACGCCAGGTTAATTCGTGCACCGTGCAACTGGCAAATATTTCGCAATGTGCGCAAGGCCAGGCTTTAGCAGAAGCCACGGCGCGTTGTGGCGGCGGTAATGAAAGTGTACGAGAACGAGCTGCAAGACACACGGTGTGTCTCTCGGCCGCTGGTTACGAGGGCCAGGTGTCTACCCGTAGAAAAGGATTCGTTTCTCAGGCAAACGACCGAACGGAAGAATATCAGAGAATGCGAGGCAGCAGCGGAAATACTTTTCATGCTTCGTTTGATCAGCGAAATTGAAGCGTAATTCGGCAATAAGCGTTTCTATATAGATTTTATTTAAACGACTTGCACGAATCATAACACGTTTACTGCCATGCGTATTTTCAATGAAATCTCCTTCAGGTTACGCGTGCCGCAGTATCAAGATTTCTCTGCTAGATACTCCCATCGATATTTTAATAATGCGAGTCGCTCAAGTAGTGGCCTCGAGAATGATCTCTCGCTTCGTTTGTTCGCAACATTAAAACCACTAGCTGCTGTTGAATATAATGAAGGAAAGTGTGGTATAGATTATTCCGAACAAATGGTTTCTTATGCCGTCACAATTAGAAAAGGAATCGAATGATACAGAAAACTTGGCATTCAATTCTTTCTGGGAATTTCTGTTTAAACGCTTTGACGGCTTACAAAATTGTAACAAGGAAGGATATAAATATTAGGATATTTAGAGAATTATTAGGGTTGTCTGAAAATACAAGAAATCATTGTCTTCGACGGAATCAGCATAATATAGCCGTTCGGAAAAATGATTCCGGAAGAAGCATTAGACGCGCATGCAAACTATGTTATGCAAATAAAAGACGCCGAATGGACCGAACAAAGACACGAGAGAATTTAAAGAGAACAGCAACTTATTGTCCAAATAGTCCCGACAAACCTCAGCTTTGTATGCAATGCCTTAAAGTTTTACATTCTAAATAATTTTCCTAATAAACTATTTTCGTATTACTTTTATAACAATTCAATAGTTTTATTATTTACTCTGGAATATTTTTTCAAATACCTACGACGATCCTTCGCAAGTAGTCAAATAAGCGCCACCCGAATGTGGGTGACGCGGCCCAAGCAGGAGCTTCGCTGTCATCCGAATATGGGTGATGCGACAGTCAACGTGATAAACGAGCAAGTTGACCGAAGCGAACGACCATTGATTCGCGTGAATTTACTCGCGTGCCTTCTTAAACAGGCTGTTTATGAAATTTAGAGTCAAACTTCTGGAACATAATATCGACTCTATATACTAAGTTGTCCGAAAAGTATCTTTCTTTCGCAAACTTGCTTTTTACAACAGTGCAGCTTCATACGAACATGAAACCAAGTCTGTGAAACGTTACGGTGTTTATGTCAAAAGAACAAAATGGATCGTACATAATTCGACAAAATAATATAAAACAAAAAACGTTGTGCGTTTATTATTTCCTCGTAAAACGAAAGAAACTTTCCGGACAACCTGATACATAGAACGTATTCACGAAAGTACGTATTTGAGAATCATTCTACGAATATATTATACACTTTGCGTACATGAAATATTCCACAATTTAAAACCAATTTAAAATTGCTTAATGTAATTTACATAATATATAATATATGATATAAATAATAACATATAATATGCAAATAAAAATTTAAGTATTGAAGTACAACATACACGTTCCAAATTGGTGCAAACATTTAGAATAGAAACTTCTTGTAAATATATGAAGTTCTCTAAGCGATACGTTTTGAAATTTTATTAATCCTTTCGCTTCGGGTGCCTCTTATAGGCAGAGATGATCTGTGGGTACGAGCGTCGTTTATAGACGACATCCACGAAATGACCTGGGTTCGGCATCCCATATATCGGGCATACACCAATGCTATCTGTAGTCAATAATATATTTTTTCCTTATCGCCAGAACATTTTCTGTCGATTTTATTGATATATTGGATTAATCGCTTCTTAAAAGTTACTCGTTGTTGAAACAACATCATAGCGTTTTACGCAATATATTTCAAACATCCAAACGATCGTATACTGTTTCGTGCTAAAAAATCTGTTAAATCCATTGACAGTGAAACGATATTTCATATACGGTTCTTACAAGAATTATTGTTATTTAAGACTTAGGAAAACGTATATACAGCAGTCACGCGCACTGTGCGCGTTTCTGGTGCGCGCTTCCGTTCAGTCACAGTACTTCGGCGGACTGGACTGTCGAAGCGAAAGGGTTAAATATTTTTTTGAAGTATTTACAACGTTTCGACAAACGATTGCTCGGTTCTTAGTGGATTAACTGATCTTTTCACGACTCGCAAAAGGGTTAATTTATCAATTTTCTTGGACGAATGACGATACATGGGTCACAGAAACTTTCCAACGGACATCCGTGCGAACTTGGTTCCCGATACTTAATACCTATTGATAAAAATAGATTTTTAATTTAATCAGATGTCACTATCATGATTATATCTGTAGGACTTGGGGAAAATCTGAAAATGTATATAACAGTTGCAAGATACTCAAAGGACTGGCTATATAATATAGCTATAGTCCAGAAAAGCTTCTTCACGTAGTAACGTTTCTTGTGCTGTTACAGACTCATAGTTGAACGCGTCTTACGTCTCCAAAACTCCAATATTATGTGGGCCCACGTTTATCAACATCTTTTCGCATTTTTAAATATTAGGTATCAATAGCTCGTGACGTTTGATCCAAACTCTAGAAGCACTCTGTATTTCTGCATTAGTCTTCTCGTGCTCCATTTTTTCTCGCCTATCTGAATGGGAAGGAACACAATTTGTTCCTGGCCAGAACTGCCATTCTACCCCTTCGTCGTTCCACCTCTTTGTCCTCTCTGTCTGGAGCATAACGACGTTACTTTCCTGGTAGCCTGTGTATTTTCAGTGTATTTTCACTTTTTATTAGCAGCTGCGTCGTTGTTATCAGGACTCTTTTCTATTCACCGAGGATGGGCGATGGTTTTCCTTTTTCTCGAGATAGCCCCGTCGTGAAAAGGAAACGGCTCATCCGGGGGCAGGTGGTTGCCTCGCCTCCAGCGTTGTTTCGTCCCGAAACGGTGATCACTGGATCAAATTCACGAGTATCGGCGCAAGTTTGTGTTACGTGCTTCCTGTTACGCGTCTCGAATGTTAAACGTGTCTATGTCGCTGACGGGTTGCGCCCGAGGAGAAACACGTTACGTAACATCGCTGGCGAACTACGAACGACTGCGGATCCTCGAATCCGATACACCTTTCGTTTCTCTTTATTTCGTTCGATTCGAGCGGCACGATCATCGCCAATCAGAGGCATCGTTACGATTTTCGATCGCCACGATCATTTCCTTTCGACTTCCTTTCTTTTCGACTAGACGCTTTTACTCGCCATTCGACCACGTTGTTATATCGCTTCAAAATTGTCTTTCGACATGTTATGTGTGTGTGTGAAATTTTCGTGAAAGAGGAACAAAGGCAATGGTTATTTTTCACACCAGCCTTAGCGCTTAGCACCAGTTTCTCTGAAATGATGATCGTGGACTTGAATTTAACATGAAGAGAGCACCTTCTACAAGGACAGCAGCATGAGACTCTGTCTTTGTGTCTTATTAGAAAATCACCGTACTCGTGTCGATGATACAACAGACGAATAAATTACTCTTTAGAAGTTGCAAAGTTGTTTACTGCATAGTACACGAGATGGAAGGTGTATAGCGAGCATATAAGGTCGGTAAGACGTTGAAGTTTGCAATCTTCGATAACCGCAACAAGTAATTAGAGATGTATTAGTTATAGTCAGTTAGTAATAATCTAAAAATCGACGAATCGACATAGCAGTTATAAACAAAACATTTACGTGCTAAGGCAGGTGAGAGAGGCAGCAAGTCTCTGACTGTTGGCTGACACTTATCGTCAAACGCCAGTCGTTTGTTTATGTCATGGACAGTTTGTTAGTCCTCAAAATTTGTAGCCAATTCGCACGTAAAGTGGTAAATACGACTACGCCCGTGTCGTAAAATTTAAATACTACCACGCGCATATGTTCATAGTTGGCGTCTCGACTCGTTGAACGGAGCATACGTCATTCAGCATCATATCGTACAATATCAAGTAGGAATCAGTTCTGTCCTTGCAGTATGCCCAAAGAAATCTTTCTGCTTATAAAAGAGTTAGTTTTCAAAACTAAACAGTTGAAACTGTAGGAAAGTGAACTACCCTTCGATTTCGATAATTTTTGAATATGTCGTAGAGCTCAAAATTTTGAACGATTTTCTTCTATATATATAACCGTCGATTTCGCTTAGTTTCCGAGATATTCGCAAAATACTGCAGGTACCGCTACGGTAAATTTCTGCCTCATGGCCAATGGTACCTCGTGTACGCATAAGAAAAAGTTATTCAAAAATATAGATTTCTACAACGTATTCAAAATCATCGAAATCGGGGGCTGGTTTACTTTTCTACAGTTTCATCAATTAGGCAATAGATACTTTTGAGATTATCTTAATCTCCTTTTGAGTTATTACTAAGCGTATTCTGGAAGTTCTGGTTTTACGATTCGTCCTTGAGATTCTAACTTGATACAAGTTGATCTCAATTAGTCATTCTACTTCGCACATTATTTTGCTATTATTTTATTTTACTATATTACTTTCACTTTCGCCTACTATACGATCGAAAGTTCCGAGTATTTGGACAATTTAAAAGCCGCACTGAAATTTGTGAGTTCAGTGCAGTAAAATAAGAGACAAAGTTCGTCTAAATATATGCGTGTCCGTATTATTTGTTGTTACACGTCCAAAGAAACGAAGAACTTTAAGCCTGGATTTACACAATTGTTGTTATAATCCGCAACTTTTACAAGTATTGTTCAAAGTGAGCAGCTTCGATTCGAACGAGGATTCGTTCCCCGAAATCTGTGCCAGCTTTCAAAATTGTGATTGGTGGATTTGAGCCTGTAGAATCTTTCCGAGATATGATTCTGGTACCGAAGTTATCCACGTGTTTTTTCGTAATATGCTTTTGAAGATTTTCCTATCTAAATAAATGCTGAAACACAAAATAAAAATATAAATAGTCTAAATAAATGCTACTTTCAATAAATCCTAAATCGTAGATTTCGTCACAAAGGTTGTTTTCAAAGATTTTGTAAATTGTCATTCTGCAATGAGTCAATACGTTAATCATTTTTTATGATTTTCATTTCTGATTATTAAAACGCGTTATTATCTAAATAATCGCGAAATTTGGCAAGAACTGTTCTTGTTACGGCGTCTTCAAATATTCTCTATCATCTGTCGTCGAGTGCACCGTGGAAAAACGTCTTTACTTGATGAAAAAATGTTTTACAAAATTACTCGGCGGACAAGTTACTCTCGAGCAACAATAGTTGGTACTACATTACTCGATACGTTATTTTAATTATCATCTGTGTCTGTTAGGGATTCTTCGGCCGTAAATTCTTTTGTCTTTAATGAATTCGTCCCATTCCTCGCATTGTGCGAGCATTCATTACTCTCATTAATTATTTTCGTCTCGCGTATCCAAGCTGCTATCGTCGGGTCGTCTTAATTAATGAGTCTTTGGTGCAGCCCATGAAGAGTGAGCGTATATCTGCGATTCGCTTTCAGACTTGAATCGGTTTCACCCTGTTCCCTGTTGTTTTCTTTCTTTTCTCGCCTTTGTTTCCGAACGCGGTGTTTCTTGCCCGATGGAAACTTTGTAGAAAATTTCTGAGGAAAAAAGAGGCACAGGGGAAGAAAAAGAAGACATCGATCGATCAACCGCGCAGCTTATACGTAGCGTAAATGCAAAATTCCTATGTTTCAAGTAGATCTAACTCGATCTTCTGTGAATTACGTAATATACTTACGTTTAAGTAGATCAAAGCACGAGTCTCGATCCAATTACTAAAAGTTAATTGTTCACGAGATATTTTATTATACCGCTTAATTAATTTTATTAGAATTCACAAATGACTGTTTGCGTCAGTATATTTCCTGCCATTTAAGTAGTAGTTTTTGGATTTCTTCAAGGAATTTTTCTAGGTCTCTAGCGTCGATTTTGGAAAGACTAGAACGAACGATCTATGCGATTTACACGTGACAAAGAAACGAATGAACTGTGAAATGTTTAGCGACGCGCAATGTTCAACGTTCTTCTTTAAGGACGACATACCAATTTCGCACGTTTCGGTGTGTTTGAATGCAACAGTTCGTTGGTTGGCAAAAGCTTGCTATAAATGATTCTTCCGGCTGCGCCAAATATACACAAGAACTTAATAGCAATTGTGAAAAAGGCAAGAAACTTAAAAATACGATTGAAACGGGCGGAAAATATACGTCGGTCACAACAATTTATTATCCAACGGAGGAAGGCCACCCCAGGAAAATATTTATTTCGCTCCCTAACCGAAAAATTATTTCGCCGCTTGGCTTCTGTTTCTTTAAACTTACGACACATTTTCTCATACATCACACCGCACGAAACTATCGACTCACGACCAGAAAATTGCCACGCGGCGCGAGAACCGGCTCCACTTGATTTCTCGCTCTGCCACCCTTTGTTCGTCGAAACTTTCTGGTTTCCTCATCGGTTTCGGAGCTTCGCTAAGCCTTGGGGTAGCAGAGCACTGGGATTGACAATGCCAGCCAACACGTATTTTCCTGTACCTCGTTTCATTTAGATACTAGCGCACGTTCCCTAGGACTTTTCAGTTCTCGATAACGAATTTTCCCGGGGACCTGGAAACGCTTTCCCCAGTCCTCATTCGCTTCTCTCGCTTCTACCTTTCGTCTACCCATCTTTCACCCTCTCTCTCTCTCTCTCTTTTCGAACCATCGTCACCCCGCAGCTTTCTCGTGGTTTACTCCGACTCTAGCTACCGGCCTCGTACAGCTGTTCCTTGGAAGACTTTCTACGGGTGCTCGAAAGCCGAGCCACGTACGAGATACGAGGCTGAAATCGTCGCTCGCGCAACTTCGCAGTCGGCGAAACTTTCCAGTTCCAAACTGACGGCGAAATTCTCTTAGTAACAATAAGACCGATTATCTCGAGCGGCTGAGTCGAGACGTTCAATCGTGGCGTATGGCAGAAACGCTTACTGCGTTCCCTTAGGATCTGCTTTCCGCTGGGATTAAGAATGGGAGAGCGCGAAAGCGATCGATCCAGCGGTGCAATCAATTGGTCCGCGTTTTACCTTCTTCGACAGAGCCGACGCGGCCCAGGCGCATCGCAAGAGGTAAATAACCGACGATGAACTCGGGAATAGTTAGTTGCCGGAATTTGACATTTGAAGTTTCCCTGTTTGTTCACGACCTTATTGCACCGGGACACGGTTCACGGTTCATCGAGGTATTCGGCTACACTTTGCTCGTCGTCGTCTTAAACGATTGAAGATTTCTTGTAGACGACACTGTAAGTGCAAAAATTAAAAAATGTTGTTCTTTTATCGTATAATGTCCCACTTGCCAATGGGGATGCTGTAGTGTAGAATTTAAGAGCAGTTTCCATTTGTAAATAATTACTAATAGTTCAACATTGCCTCTGTATAATTAGCGGTAGACATACTAAATATCGCCTATTTTATAACAGTTCTTAATCGGAACGATATAAAATATACGTTTGTAACAAGAAGAAGAAGAAGATCTTGAAGAAATATATTTCTTGTTTTTATACATGTTACTTATGGACAAAGAGAATTGGTACAGTTCTTGGAAGTGTAAACGAGTGGCACATTCAGTTTTCTATAAAAAAAAAAAAGAAAAATTGTGATGCATGTGGATCATTGTACGCTCAAGATCTTATGATAATAAAAGCAAATAAAATTTCGGAAATAATTTCAAGCCAGAGAAGCTTTTCCTCTTTGCTAAAGTATTTGATGCTTAATACAGTTTTTGTATACAAGAAGTTTTCTATTCATTAAAAGCGGTTTGAAACGACTCATTTGTTCTTTACTCCTCGTTTTAACTTTGGAGAGAGAGGGAGGTCGATTCGTGAATATTTAAATTGCAGTCAATCTTCATTTTTAAAAGGTTGATTGTAAATTGTTTTCGAATAGTTTTATGAATAATTTATTATTCGTGGTAAAAGATGCTACCAGCCAAAATAAGATGAAAACGAAAAATAGGAAAATTGTTGTGTTTAAACTTTTCTGTATTACAACGGAGTCCCGTTTAATCGAAGTTAAACCGAGGTGCTTTGAACTTTACTGTAACTTCATTTTTTTTTTCTAAATTTTAACATGAAAATTACGAAAATGTAAATAAACAGATATTGTAAGAATAATTAAGTAAACTTCCAATCTATTAAATAATTAATTCAACTTAAATACATGTACAAATCCACATTATCAAAGCTTTTTCTACGATTTTATACGACACACGATATTTTGATCCATATTTCTTTTAAACTTCCACATACGTACATCCTTTATATTCTACTGTAAATAATATAAATACGTACGTATGTAATTATCGAAATTTGATTTTCAATTATTTAATTTATATTTCAAACTGACGCGCACTTTTATTAATTTTTCAATCTACAAATTGCATACGTTAAATGATATGTTGAATCACAAGTTGTTGATTTTATTCGTCGGATCGAAGTGATTAATTTGCATATAAAGAGGCATTAACCATTCAATCAATTTCCAGGGAAACATCATTTGGGATTGAAACAAGATTGAAAATATATTCGTAATATATCTTTTCGTAATTGTTATTAATTTTTAAATATTCAGGATTGATAAAATGAAGAAAGGTTATGGATGTTTTATTTTGCAACGCATCAAACATCGATTATTATATCTAGCTTTTTAGCCTAAATAAGCTATATCAGTACCGTATTATCCTAAATTATCTACATGTCTAGCTTCTCAACGATATTCTGTATCATTAAATAACAACGTTGATTAATACGTAGATCGATGAAATGCAACAGTGGTATTTAATAATTGGAATAATAATCAATAAAATCTGCTAAATGTCATCGTATAAAAATATCAAGTCGATTGGAAAGTTCTCTTATTTCATTTTCTACAATCTAATTATTTAACTAACTTATCATTAAGTAAAACGATTTTCCCTGAAATTTTTATTAATTAGTCTGCAATATAATATGTATTCTAATCTGTGCCTATCTTCTATTTTATAATGTATTTTCTCTATTACCACAGAGTTGTTCGCTTTTGTTACTAAAATAATCTCTCGGTGTCTCTACAGTTTGATCCTATATCGAATCCCTTTTGTGTTAACAAATTTTTTACGGATTTAACGACATCACCAATTCACCAAAAAGAGACTGCAAAAGCTATTACAAATATGTATATATCCATTGCAAATTCCTTTATCCGCCACTTGTACAAAAATAACGCCTAAATTGCATTTTATCATAGAACGAATTCAGCGATCAAATTCTCAATAGCAGTTCATTTTCTCAGTGATATTACATTCATAGCTGTTTGGTTCATGATTAACGATAGATTGTGATTTTGCGTTGATATTACAAATTTTTATTAACGTTAATGCAATATAAAAGCTATCGATGGGTCCACCTAATTTGTAACTAATTACGTATAATTTGCTAATTTTCATTTACTGATTTCTTATTTAATTTGTATTTTACGTTGCGCCAACTCTTACACCATTAGCGACAGTCTTGGCTTAATTTGTTTCTATTATAAACCTAATTATTTACTTTTCTATTATAACCCAAAAATATTTGTTAAAATTATAAACCCAATTGCCTCTTGTAGCTCACATCTCAATGATTAAAATGTACATATACATACGCGTACGTTTCAACTACTTGCGATTTGCGATGATTGCTACATAAAATTGTAAACGTAGAATGTAGCGGCAAAACTTCCGGGCAATTCGATAAATCCATTGTCGTAACAGTGTTTTTTTATCGTATCATTGCAAATACTTGAGTTTCAATCAGGAAAATTGGCTTTACTTTTATAGTGGCAAACAAGCATTTCCACATACGTGTATATTGTTTAATTTATTTTCCATTCAATTATACGAATGATCAAATTTTATAAAATACAACGGACTTTCGTCCTTTCACGAATTACTCGTCGCGTTTATCCAATACCTATCAACGATTTTCAAACACGTTTCACGTTTCCACCGTGAAGCTTCGTACAGATGAGTTAAGTTATTAGATTGCAAGCAATTTAATCTCATGTAACTTGGAACTATTTCACCAACGTGGAATCGTTGTTTATTTGACCCGAGATGTCCTATCGAATTTCCACGTTTATGTTTGTTAGTCAAGTCGCTTGACTGCAAACTATTTACTTTATTAATGATGTGAATTTGCTGCTTAATTAAAAACGTGCTGTCGAGTCTTCAAGTCGAGATTCTTTCAAGTATTCTTTATGTATTGTTTTGTTACAGTGCTAATGAAATCTCAAAATATGTTGTATAACACGTACATACTCACAGTATACGCATAAGTACTTTTGTATGCTAAATGTTCAAATATACTTTCGTGAGTTACCATATTATGTACAAAACTGCTTCTCATTATATTTTTCATGAAGTATTTTTTCAGCAAGTTTTCATTAAGAACTCTGTTGGAATTGAAGCAGTTGGACTAATGCGAAGGAGGTTGGAAATTAAAGAAATCATGCAATGCAAATGGAAACGCGTAGACGATATTTCCTCGAGACGTTTGCCAGTAGGAGCGAAACTGTGTCAGAAATTTAACGGTGCCGTGGATAGACGGCGAACGTAAGAAAACTTGGGATTTCGTATAATGAATGAATTTACATAACCCCAATTAAATGAGAATCGGTCGAATGCAAAGCAGTCGTGAAAGTATTCGTTTCGGCATTTAAAAAAGTTCCATCCAGTCGCTAACCCAGTTGGATACGATAACGAATTGCGTTCGAGCCAAAAATTTCCTAGTCCAAGTGAATATTATAATTTCAAAAATGTTCCACCATGGATACACGTTGAACAAGGTTTTCGTGACGACTGGCTGAGCCGTCGATGAGAATCAAGAGCGTGTGGATGTCGATATGGCTAGGCAAGGCTTAACGGCTTCTCGTTCCGTATTTAGAAGAATGCGTAATCGAGTTCCGGTCACGCAGTGCGTACCGTTCGATGCACTCCAAGACATCCTAAATTCACTCGCGCGGCTAGACACCGCACTAAGATATTTTAATTTACCTATTGTTCGAATTGCTACGATGAAATATCACGGTATTGTTATCGCTGTATTCTTCTAATACAGTCGAACCTCTGTAACTCGAAAACCTCTACAAGACTACAGTTTTGTTCTTTGCCTTCCGCTGTGAAAATCTCTAGAAGTCGAAACAAAACGTACTTTTGTACCACGAATTATGTACCACGTGTGCGGATGCGTTATTTTACCTGTGTAACTCGATGTTGGAATCAAATTGTGAGAATCATTCGATATTGTCGCCTTTCTTCCAACTGTTTCCAACTCAGACTGATTGTCTCGAATAACGTAAGACGGTACAAGCCATATCCTTCTTCGCCCTTCCACCACCTGCATATCCGCGCAAAAGCTGATCGTCTTTCGTTGGTCGAACGCGTAATTTAACGCGTCTCTAACATTTGCATTTATGCAGGTCGAATAGAATGAGTTCCAAGAAGAAGTTTAATTAAAATACTAGCACTTTTTGGGAAGACGTAATTGTGCATTCGTATGTGAAAATTTCGTTCGTTAAGCATTTTTTACTCGGAAATTTCGATTGAAACTCGAAGGTTTTAGCTATCCCCTCGAGGCTCCAGTTACCGTGGACTGTACTTTTCGTTTCGCCTCTACTTTTTTTGCACTGATAGAAAAATGAGCTACTTTATTTGCTTGAATGTTGTACAACTTTCTCACGAACTACATTTTTCGCTTCTCGTAATTAATCCTTAATGGGCTAATATCAGAGTTTCTGATTTTCAACGTTTATTGAAAATGCACATGTACATCACGTGTACTCGTGATATTCGTTACGTCTGATTTTCATCTGTTCGAGCTGTGCTCCTGCTGACTTTTGGAATCAAAACACTACTTTAGATGCAAGAATGTTGGAAAATGAAGAATGAGCTAGCCCATAAGCCTTAGACATATTTTAGTAATATATGTAGCGTTGTATAATACTATAATAATACTATAATATTTTCTATAAAAGTAAAAAGAAATTTTACCTATAATTAACTCAAGCACATGTATACGTATGTTATACATTTATCGATAACTTGAAATCCGAGTTTCAAATGGCAAAACGCAAAAGTTGGGTATGGGATTATGCAAGCCGAAATGGCGATAAAGCTTTCTGTAATCTGTGTGATGAAGAAACTACTAATGAATTTTCGTGTGCGGGTGGAACAACAGGATCCTCTAGCAGCACTAATACTCAAACAGAAAGTACCTCGTTAAATGTTAACGATAAGTACTGAACATTAAAATATCATAATACAAAAGACAATGAATGAATGGTAGAAATAAATACGTAATTCGTATGTACAGAATGCTTGAAAGAAAATACAGTTCTGTTTCTCTTCGCAAAAAAACGTAACGTAAAAAACAGTTTATTTTTAACTGGCAGACTTTAGACATTTGTTTACGTGATCCTGCGAAAACGAAAAAATACACCAATATGGCAATAGCAAAATTAATTGTAAAAAAAAAAGACAATTATCTACTTCTTTCTGTTCGTCCGATTATTTTCAAGTGTTTACGTCTATAGCGCAGCGAAATTATAAAATATGCAAAGACGAAGCAGTGGAAAAAAGATTAATGGGTTTAAAGAGTACTGTCGCGACGAAGATAAGAAAACAATTAAACGCTGTTAAAAACGTAGCATATATATCTGTGTTGGTCATCGTTAGCATATGATTCGTACATTACGATAATTATACATATTATTAATCCTAATCGGGACACTGATAGTTTTTTTTTTTTTTGGGGTGTATACGAAATGGAAGAACGCCATACCACCTAAAATCTCGCAGATGAGTTACAGAGAACTCTGGCAGAATGGGAAATTACTTCGAAAGTAGTAGCCATCGTAACAACGCCAAAAGTATGGTAAATACCATCTCATTGTTATCGGAAGTATCGGACGATACCAAAATTTATAGTGTAACACATGAAGCATATAATGTGCAATTAGATGTGAACCATGTATTAAAAGAAGAAACCGTGCAACAAATAATCGACATTTGTAGTAAAATGGCAAAACATTTTAAACATTCAAGTGTTGCGAAACATGCATCAGAGCAAAAGCAAGAACAGATTTCTTTGCCAAAAAGCACATTAATACGAAGCTGTTCTATACATTGGAACGCGGTGTATTTCATGTTAGTTCATTGTGCAATATCAAATGTTATTGCAGACAGAGTCATTACTAATGCAAGGGTAACACAATGTCTGGAAATAAATAAAAAACAACGAAGAATAATAGAATTTCTCTTGAAAATTTTAGAACCGCTACAGGTTACAACAATTTTTTGTGGAAAGCCAATCTCCCGTTAAATGTAAGCAATGATGATGACACGGTTTTGTGTATATTTCAAAAAAACTATAATTTCGGAAATTATGAGCCGTTTCAAACTTGAGTGGAACGAAAGTGACATTTAATTATTCATTAAACCACATATCCGGTTTTTTTGATCCAATGACACAAAAATCTGGAGCACGAAACCTCTGACGTAAAAGAAATAATTCGTAGAAAGAAGTAAAACGTTTGCTTCAAAACTCGGATATAGTAAACGCAGCAAAATCATATGAAAAATCTGCTCTTGAATTTTTATATGACGACGTCACCGATAACAATGATGTTTATGTTCAAACTGAAACACCAATGACCGAGCCATAATTATGCTTCTAGTAAGCAATGGATTTAAAACCGTTTGAATGGCGATGCTAATGGTGAAGACTAGGGCAAACAAATATCTAGCAATTTTCAAACCTGCCAAAAAATATTTAATGATTCCAGCAACCTCGGCCATGTCGAAACGGTGCTGTTCATGTACTGAACATATTGTAACAAAACAACAAACCTGTTACTCCTACAAAATGTTGATACTTTAGCTCATTTGAAAACAAAAAAATTAATAAGTTAAACTCAATTTAATTTAATTAATTAATATTTAATTTTCTGACTTGCAGATGAAAATAAGAAAAATTACGGTTTTTGTTCATCAAGTTCCATAAACAATTTTCATATCTAAATATTCCGATATTTAATTCTAAAATAAAACACGGGATACAGGTTAATACACGTGATACTATACATTTCGATATGTGTATCCGTGAACCTCCGTACACATATATATACTATATTATATATATGTCGGGTTAATATTATGATTAGGGTTAGGGGCGTGTAACGAGTCTTCACTTGAATTGGCCATCGTTATACAATCGAAGTAATGTTTGTTAGCACAAGTGTGAGTATTACAGAGTTGACAAGTAACCGCGGTAATTAGACACTGATGACAATGGTCTTAGGTTCGATAACGAATCGGCGGTCAACGGGATGGCAAAAATGTACTTTCTTTCAAAGCCGAAGTCGGACTCGTTGTTAAAACATAAAGTATTAACTTGATTGCGAAGATACTGTGTAACTCGCTGATGAGATCGTACGAGAGTGTGTCTCATCGTCACGATGATGCTGCAGAGGAAAACTATGATGAGGTGTGTCTAAAGACACGAGATCATCGGATTCGTCGAGAAAAGTGAGGGGAAATGGACGATGTCGTTAATTGTTTCATTTCTATGTTGGTGGTTAGAGGAGGATGCTAGCCGCCCTTGAGAAAAAGTTGCTAGCGGAAAGCGTCGTTCCTGAGAAAAGCAGGTTTCCCGTATCTTCCCGTAGTTAGGATAAAAACTGTTTGTCTATTTGAAGGACCTTAGTTAACTAAATCCTAAGATTTATGGCGGGTCCTCATGTACTGTGGCGATGTATCGACATCTGGTAATCATCTTACCTGAAGAATAGGGTCTGCGTGTGGCGAGCCAAGGGACAGAAACC
This sequence comes from Bombus soroeensis, assembly GCA_014737365.1. Classification (NCBI taxonomy): domain Eukaryota; kingdom Metazoa; phylum Arthropoda; class Insecta; order Hymenoptera; family Apidae; genus Bombus; species Bombus soroeensis. The sequence goes on from JACXIL010000210.1 coordinate 681,893, forward strand.
GTTGGAATGTTTACTATCGAGTGCCCCTACAACTATTTCTTTTAAGGGGAGCTATACAATTACTCCATACCTTTTGTTAGACCAAACTCTCATCCCGTGACCGCGGACACGTTCGGCGACTGGTTGTCGCCTGGAGCCCAAGCTCATTATCACAAATCTCGAAAAAATACAGTCGGATTGAATCGCAGATAATTATTTAATTACGACTATGTTAGAATCTAGACTAAAGTATGAGGGGATTTTCTCAAAATTCCAAAGGAAAGGCCCCGGTGTCCTTTCATCTCCGACATATATATAAATACTATGATCCTCTGCATTTTAATATACGTGTACTTCAATACGCACGTATTTCAATACTCGTGTACCCGTGCATTGAGAAGCGCACGGATTAAAATACACGGATATACTAACTACACACGTAGACGTATATTTTAGTCTGAATTACTCAATGTCAGAGGACCCAGTAAACGAATCGTCGACATTAGAGAAAATTCATTTCTTGCTACTGCCGTTGCAATATCATCTTTCGATATCTTAATCTAAAATCTTGGCTTTCTACGGAAATTAATTTCTCGCAACTGTCAATACGCGTACAACATAGAAAAGAAAAACGTAGACGCGGATATTACTTCTTTCAGTAGTGGACAGTTGGCGAAGTGTTCAGACGCAATCTAACATCGCCTATTCCTCGACTTGCAGGAGCAATACCGATACATTTTCCTTTTTCCGCACACCTACGCGTGATTTCACGCGCCGAATCTGTCTGACGAGAACCGCCGTCTCGAGGCGCAAGGTGTTTCTCGCGGATCGTTGATTTACTGTTGCGCAATGGTTTCCTTGCTTGTGTAAAAACAATAAACTTTTATGGCAGATCGTGTACTCGCTGTTACTCCACCGCGAGATTAAACGGTCGGCGGAGTGTTGAGAATGAAATTATAGGATCACACGAGTGGCATGTAGCGTGTGGCGATGACGTAAAATTAAACGAACCCGTGTAAACTGACTGTACGAGGCTGAACTTACCAACTGTCCAGTTTATTGCTCGTCAGATTAGACGCTATGATCGTCGTATCTGTCGCATCTAGTGATAAGCTCGCTCGTGTTTCCTTGAAAGAGAGCGCCGTGTGTTATTACTCTGATGTAAAATCTGTGTAATCAGACGTGTACGCCCTCGTGAACGTTAGGACATTTATGGAAATTGAGATGAACGAAATCATTAGGCATTTATTCAATTTATTTAACTTTGAGACTGTTTTGTTTGTAATCTTGCGATATAAAGAATTAATGTATTGTGCGTTACTGTATAGGAATTCCATTAATTCTAAATAGTTATAGTATAGTAATAGTATAGTATAGTAAATAGTATTAGTGCAAATAGTACCATTAAATTACGTAAACGCATTGTAGTATTGGGAAAATTATCTAATTGTAGTATCCCGAACTATTTATAATTTATTTACAATAAATTAACTGTGCAGATATTAATTAGACAGGAAACGATGGTTATTTAACTTGAAGTAAATAGAAAAATCGTACTTTAACTCGGACAACTCGACAATTAATTCGCGACTCTCTCTCTCAACAACGCAACTCGACTCGACTCGACTTAACTCAACTCTTTGACTGTTCGACTCACACTCTCTGACCACCAATTCGTCCTTCTCCTCTAGCGTTCCTTTTTTTCTTTTCGCAACCTTTTCGTTCTTGCGTGGCACTGTCACAAAGGAAAAACTCTTGCTGGGTGTCTCCGCAAGAACTAGGTGACCTTAGTCACATAGGCTTTTTTTCTATGTAAACAAACAACTAAAGGACAGCCGATACTGTTTTTATAGTTTATTCGATATTTATCAGGTCTTGTTTGTTCACGATACTACAGTATATTGTAAAAGTTATGGGATGCAAGTACGTAGATTTGTTTTTCTTCGCCAGTGACTATTTTATTATAATATTATTCGTATTCATCTTCTTTTGCTTCCGTGTATTTCATAAGTAACTTCGCGAATCAGATTCAGATTTTTACACTTTGCTGACTTTCTTATTTATTTATGTAACGTTTTGTCAGTGGAGTTTGAGCTCAAGTATTGGAAGAAACAATACGCAATTTGTTAGTTCATTGTTGTCTGCATCTTTTCTCTGCATATTTTGTACAGTTATCTTGTACGAACACATAATTCCGATTGGTTAATTGTTTCGCTGATAATTTGAAAATTTAGAAGAATTAAATCATTTTTTATTCTTTAGATACAAATGGTACAAATGTAGACGATATGTTTGAAGCGTACTGTCCACTCATTGTATCTACTTAAGTTCATTACTTTTACTGTTCTATTTGTAGTACGACTACTTTAGTGTTTTCTAATAGTTAATTATATTTGCCTTGCAGGTGGTTGCAGCGTAATGTTTCGCAACAAGAAACCCAAACGGGAACCCATTTTGACCATACATATTTGAAAGGGTAAGTAATTCGTATAAAAATTTAATACACTCACTATAATCTTAAAACACAGATGAAATAGAAACGCAAGAAACATGTAAACAATTACAAGTAATAATGCACTAAATTATTGTTTAAACATTTGAACATACGAAGTTAATTTGTATCTAGTTTTACTATTTACTGTGAAATGTACAAGATTAGATTTCTCTTCTAGTTTTATTGTACTTTCAATTTAGGCTTAAAATATATTCGTATAAAAATTTAATACACTCACTAAGATGTTGGAACACAGACGAAATACAAACATAAGAAACATATAAACAATTACAAGTAATAATGCACTAAATTAATGCTTAAACATTTGAACATACAAAGTTAATTTGTATCTAGTTTTACTATTTACTGTGAAATGTACAAGATTAGATTTCTCTTCTAGTTTTATTGTACTTTCAATTTAGGCTTAAAATATATTCGTATAAAAATTTAATACACTCACTAAGNATGTTGGAACACAGACGAAATAGAAACATAAGAAACATATAAACAATTACAAGTAATAATGCACTAAATTATTGCTTAAACATTTGAACATACAAAGTTAATTTGTATCTAGTTTTACTATTTACTGTGAAATGTACAAGATTAGATTTCTCTTCTAGTTTTATTGTACTTTCAATTTAGGCTTAAAATATATTCGTATAAAAATTTAATACACTCACTAAGATGTTGGAGCACAGACGAAATAGAAACATAAGAAACATATAAACAATTACAAGTAATAATGCACTAAATTAATGCTTAAACATTTGAACATACAAAGTTAATTTGTATCCAGTTTTACTATTTACTGTGAAATGTACAAGATTTCTCTTCTAGTTTTACTTTCAACTTAGCTTTAAAATATATTCGATGCCTAACGAGATAATTTATTTAAAAATTATCATTATTTCGTTGCAATATAAATTAGTGATATTTAATGAATATCATAATGTTGAGAAATATTTGAATATCTGAATGAATATACGTATACTACCTGGACAAAGAGACCATCATGATTAATTTTAACAATAACGTTTAAAATCGCTTAACACTTGGATGAATCGTCGATTTAATTTTAGTATGCCATTAATTACGCTTCCGATAAACAATTTGTATTTCATACGATATACATACGTCTCTTGATCCCACAAGCTAAATAGTAAATGTTGTCTCCGATCATTAGTTTGTCATTGAATCATATATTTCAGTGATATTCGTATATTATTAATACGAATCGACAAAACGTGTCCATACAGATACAACGTTGCGAATAATTGTAGACTCGAACACATTTTGCGCGTTACTTTTTCTACATTTCCAAGAATGTTCTACATTTCCAATTCGTGCCTGGACACGTTAAAGAAAATTGTTTTCGTAAAGAATAAATTTAACGTTATAGGATGTGAGGAGATATTACATGGAGAATTATTGCCTTTCGTAACGAAAATAGGAAAGGCAAAAGGACAATTTTTCAGCAAGACAATGTTCCTATTTATACAACTGCCACTACAAGAAAGTGGTTTCGAGATTTCGGTATAGAATTATTACGATAGCCAGCACTGAGTTCTGATCTGTACTCGATCGATAACCTATGGGGAATTCTAGCGAGAAAACTCCACGATCAGGAGAAGCCACCTATAAAAAATATCGTTGGGCTTCGAAAAGAGAATAAAGTAAAAGAATATTCGAAAGGAAACTTTAAATAAGTTAGTGGATAGTGCACCTAACAGATTAATAAAAGTAATCAAAAATAAAGAGAAATCTGGCTAAATATTGAACGAAAAGGTAACGTCATTAACATCGAGTTTATATTTTTTCATAAGCAAATGCACTATTTTAAGAGAAAATGTAATATCTTCGAAAGAAGGAAACTTTTGTTTCTTGTATCTTCAATTGTAAATGTTATATTATAATATGAAATTATATAAAAGATTTTACCAATTTTTGTTTCAATATTATGAAAAATGTGAAAATGGGATTGAGATTATAATCATTCACGGTGTTAGCTTAATTTTCAAATCTTGTAACAGTTCTTGTAAAAAGAATCGAAACTTACTTTCGTATGTAATTAATTTACTATGTATATAATTTTATGACTGCAAGATGTATTACATAAGTTTATTTAGGTTCACAAAGAAATCTACACACGTAGATGCAAACTAATAGGAACGTGATAATAAAAGTTTGTGCGGCCGTTAGCTTGTATATGTATGAGAGTGAAACAGTTTATCCGCATAGTTCTGGCAAGATCAAAAGCTTAGAAACTAAAACTTGTGCAACAGGCATCAGCGGTGTGCCGTAACGTGCATGCTGTCTAAAAGACGCGATGCTGATAGCGCTTTCTGAACAAGTTTACATATTTGTTGAACTTGTAGCATAGTTGGCAGGATTTTCAAGCTTCGTGCCAGTGAATAATACGAATCTATCTCTTACGAACAATTATTCGAAAACACAAAACTATCAAAAAATCCGCGTCGAAATTCATATCGAAAATGGAAAAAAACATGAAAATTAAGGGAATGAGATACGTATTATATTATTATATATGTTTCTTGATAATGTAAATTTATAATCCATAAAAAAATAGTGAATGTTCCTTCTAATTATTAATTATTTGATATTTTGTGTCACTCAAATGTTTTATATCATGTTCGATCGAAAAGTATCGTCATTAAAAATCGATTAAATCGATGTCTCAATATTTATGACTGATGATTATATTCACGTTAATTTTATTTATCTGCTAGAGAATTTTCTTCGTGAATATATATATATATATATATAGCAACGCAAGTGCATGGTCAGAATATCAAGTTATGCTTATGACGAACAATTTCAGTGTATTATCACGTTTCGAATGATCTGATTTTCCCATTTGTTATCGGCGATATTAAGATCGTATTGGATATTATCAAGCAAGGTTCGTTGTTTTTAATTAAAACGCGATTCGATTCGGGTTTCAATCTCGTTTCATAAGCAACTTATTCGCGTTCACCGAAACTTTCGCGAATCTCTTGATTTCCGTTTAATCGATAATACTCACGAGCTCTGCGCCAATTCAATACGTTCATTTTCCCTTTGACATTTAATCTGTCTTTACCTGTATGTGAAATTTCGCCAAACATTCCTCTCGTAATAAACCTTCGTAATTAAATTTCCAGCGTATTCGTGGATACTCAGACAGTTTATTCGTGATAGATGCCCTCATGCACCTGCACGCAATATCGAAAATAATGTATCCTCGTACATCATGATGCATAATTCAGCGAAAGTGTTAGAGGTACGTCGTGTTTATAACGTAAACGCACACAGCGTGTTCCTTTTTTTAATACAACCCTTGGCGGTGAATTTATGGCACAATTGAACGAGATCAGAATTGATGGTCTTGATGAAAAAACCGGGCAAGATCTCAGAAAGTTGCGGGACATTCAATGAAACTGAATTAATTTCGACCAGTTCAAGCAATCACGCTGAAATTTTTGACTTAGGAAGGCATTAGTGTGACAAATGATATAACGATACTTTTGATATTTTTGAAAAATGTACCTGGGGAATCATTTTCGATATTTCCACTTGCCTGGTACCTCCACCACAATGCCGGCAATTTGAAATCAAATATTTTGTTTTCTCGCGTGTTTAATTTTCCTTGATTTTCTTTCGTGTTCCATAATTAGTTTTCTAGATAAATCGCTGAGATCCGGCCGGTCTACTTCCTCACGATCGACGTGATTCTTGTTCGTTTGAAGACATTTCGAATCGACGAGAAGAAACACGTTGGCTGACAGATTAACGCCACCATTGACGTTACATTTTAGAACAAAAGTCCTGGACATAGGCGATTCTTCTTGCCAAAGATCAAAAATTCTTATAAAACTTCAACAAGTAGAATTTTTCGAAAATGTGAACTTGCCCGAGTTTTGCACTAATGTCTCGAACTCGATTTGAAAATTGCTCGATTAAAATGAAGCAACATTAGCATCTGCATTTTTTCTAGGAAATTCCAATATTTTATTTATTCCAATATTTTTGTTCATCGTATCGCGCAATTGTTGTGGATGTTAACTGTAATCGTAACAGAACAAAATCGTGAACAAATTTTGTTTTTAGGATGAAACAAGGACAAATAAATTAGATTGCTATAGTCCATAGCAATGTGTAGCTTGAACTAAATATTCTTCATTAACATTAGAAGAAACAATGGAACACTTGCAAATATCACTATCTTTCATCTCTATTAATGTTACTAAACAATATTTTAGTAACAAAAATATGGCCCTTATTCGATATAAAACAATCTTGACGAAGATTACTTTTGTAGGTAAATTTTGTAGATAAATTTTCATTCCACCATCACTATTTTTCATACGTTTCTTCTGTAGTGTTCAACAACTCTCGCTTCCGAGTGCTGGAATGCGTCGTCATCTGAAAAGCGGGAAAATTTGAGGATCGTTGAAGAGTCGTCCTACAATTTTATTATCGGCGTTATGTCACGTTCAAAAATTCGTGACGCGTTCCCGATCAAGAGATTGAAACATTGCGTCGAATTTGATGAAAGGTATAGAAATTGAGTTAGTTTTATATCAATACTAGAATTGATCGATATATTTTTAAATCTCACGGAGTTCATTTTCTTTTGAATTCCAATGAAACACGCAAACTCCATTTTATGTAACTCGACGTTATTTCACGACGCCCATCGTTCGTCATGGGAAAGTAACGCTGTCGAGCCCATCCGACACCTGATTGTTTCGAATCAATAGGAGATTTTAATAAAGACAAAGGCAATGGCGAAGGAACTCGCGAACATCGCGATCGTTCAGGAATGCATAGAATTTTTCAGCGCGTACGATGGTTAAATTTGCATACATCTTTCATTCGCGACTAGTGGCTGTTGCAGCGGTACACTATCTATGCATAAAGCAGAAGTGTCTCGGAGTTGTACGCGGCGGTAGTTTTTACAGTTTTTACATTTTCGTCCGTGATAGTCCGTTATAGCAGACGGCGTATACATTTTATGAAAGCAATAATCACTCGACACCGCGGTCCACAGGGAAATTTTGAACGTTCCTCCGACAAAGCGTATGCTCGTGCGATGATTAAATGCGATCCCGTTTATAATGTCGTTGGTAGCCAAAGCAAAGCACGACTGTAAAATGTCTGTGTTTTACATAACGTTCTTGCCGAGAATTTTATTCGTAATGTGAGAAAACTTGTAAGTTGTTCGAGGGAAAAAGAAAATTGTAAAATTTACTACAGATGATCGAACACAGTCCTTTTTGGCGAGGAGAATAAAAGACGACCGTGAACAAGATTCAATTTTGAGGCCTTGCGTTTCAATTTACACTACCCCTAAAAAAAAACGTCGCGTTTGTTATTTCGTTGTACGCGTGGAATGTGATTTCTTTGTAGCTTTCGTTTTACGAGACAAAAACGTTAATTATATTTTATTTCATTGTAAATTATCAAACGCATTCGCAAACGCAAATCACATTGGAGGAGAAGAAATTTCCTGTAGATTAATAAAATTAAATTAAGTTTCCTACAGATGAATAATTGCTTCAGATTAATTTCCTATATTTAAATGCACGCAATGGATGTTGAGAAGCTTTATAATAAAGATACGAGAAATTCATTATTGGCCATCTTGCTTGATTTTTAGTAGTCGTAAAGAAACGCAATCGCATTGAAAAGGAAGAAATCCTATAGATTAATAAAATTAAATTATGTTTCCTACAGATGAATAATTGCTACAGATTAATTATCTATATTTAAATGCACGCAATGGATGTTGAAAAGGTTTATAATAAAGATACGAGAAATTCATTATTGGCCATCTTGCTTGATTTTTAGTAGTCGTAAAGAAACGCAATCGCATTGAAAAGGAAGAAATCCTATAGATTAATAAAAATCCTATAGATTAATAAAATTAAATTATGTTTCCTACAGATGAATAATTGCTACNAGAATAATTTCCTATATTTAAATGCACGTAATGGATGTTGAGAAGGTTTATAATAAAGATACGAGAAATTCATTATTGGCCATCTTGCTTGATTTTTAGTAGTCGTAAAGAAACGCAATCGCATTGAAAAAGAAGAAATTTCCTATAGATTAATAAAATTAAATTATGTTTCCTACAGATGAATAATTGCTACAGATTAATTTCCTATATTTAAATGCACGCAATGGATGTTGAAAAGGTTTATAATAAAGATACGAGAAATTCATTATTGGCCATCTTGCTTGATTTTTAGTAGCCGTAAAGAAACGCAATCACGTTGAAAAGGAAGAAATTTCCTATAGATTAATAAAATTAAATTATGTTTCCTACAGATGAATAATTGCTTCAGATTAATTTCCTATATTTAAATGCACGCAATGGATGTTGAGAAGCTTTATAATAAAGATACGAGAAATTCATTATTGGCCATCTTGCTTGATTTTTAGTAGTCGTAAAGAAACGCAATCACATTGAAAAGGAAGAAATCCTATAGATTAATAAAATTAAATTATGTTTCCTACAGATTAATTTCCTATGTTTAAATGCACGCAATGGATGTTGAGAAGGTTTATAATAAAGATACGAGAAATTCATTATTGGCCATCTTGCTTGATTTTTAGTAGCCGTAAAGAAACGCAATCACATTGAAAAAGAAGAAATCCTATAGATTAATAAAATTAAATTAAGTTTCCTACAGATGAATAATTGCTACAGAATAATTTCCTATATTTAAATGCACGCAATGGATGTTGAGAAGCTTTATAATAAAGATACGAGAAATTCATTATTGGCCATCTTGCTTGATTTTTAGTAGCCGTAAAGAAACACAATCACATTGAAAAAGAAGAAATCCTATAGATTAATAAAATTAAATTAAGTTTCCTACAGATGAATAATTGCTACAGAATAATTTCCTATATTTAAATGCACGCAATGGATGTTGAGAAGCTTTATAATAAAGATACGAGAAATTCATTATTGGTCATCTTGCTTGATTTTTAGTAGCCGTAAAGAAACGCAATCACATTTTTTCCATTAAAGGATTCCCTTCTCGTAAAATAAATGAACCCATATCGTTGAGCAACGATGTATTTTTATTTCATGCAGTTTCCTTGAACAAAGCTTTCCATGAAATATAAACGTTGCTCGGTTATTTTCTGCCAATATCGTTCGTAACGGACTTCTGTACTGGGAAAAAAATCACATTGCGAGAAGAAATCGCGCGTATAGGTATTCAACATTCACGCTGATTTCAATTGCAAATTTTAATTATGGCATTATAAATCTACGTTACACACGCGCACAAGCTACAATCCCTTACAATTCGTGGTAAACGATGTTGCTGGAATTATCTTCGAATTAGTTTTTCTTCCTGTGGGCTATCGACTACTGAAGTCTAAAGCGATTCGATAATAGGAAGATTCTTTAGTCTATTTATTATTTTTCCAGTTTAATTAGAATTAGAACTCCGTTCGTCCAATATATCTTTGGGCAACAGTTGTTACCCAATATGTTTATTTCAATATTTTCACGATGACGAAAGATAAAACCTGCGTTACGAATAAAAATATAAAAACATACTTAAAGTACTAAATTTATGCAAACCATATGCTGTCATATCGAAAGCTTATGTCCCGTTTTATCTTTTAGCGAATTAACTCTTTGTTTGCGTAATTTCTTCGTGTCCAAAGCACATTTCAATTCCACGTTCGGAAACCTCCTTTTTTCAAAGAGCGGACAATTTTTTCTCGCGTGCCATTCCGTGGAGAAAAATCAGACTTTTTCTCGGTTGAAATGGAAAGAAGAGCGTGCGCGCGTTTATATGAAAATGCCTTTTTCGATACCGGCGTTAAAATTTCTCAGTTCTGCCGTATTAAAATGGAACGATATGGCTACTTCCAATAAGACTAACGAGATATCAGGGTTTTGTGGTAGATATTTCTTTGTTGAATTAAACGAAGCTGATTAAAACGCGCTGTTACGTAAATATTCTTGTTACCTTCCGTTGTTATTATAACGAATATTCGCATCGCGCTGGTTTCGTCGGTATTGTTCGTGCTTTGGACGATGCCACCAAATGGAAATGCAACCTTAACGCACTCAAGCAAGTTTCCATCCTCCGCTCGGAAACAAAGTTTCCCTCGGCTTGGCGTTTTGCGTTTAACGTGGTTACTGGAAAATTGAAGGAAAAACGCGTTGTCCCGCGACTATGCAGACACTCGCATAAGCAATCTGTGGAATAACGTTCCCGATTTGCTCGTAGACGCATTAAACGGGAGGAGTTTTCGATCGAGCGTGAATATTGAGCCGGCACCGTCTGGCTTTTGCTCGAGCACGCGATAAAGGAAATGCAATTCTCGTTCATATTCGTAGAAACGGGATGTCTTATGATGAAAAAGGTCTCGTTCGCAGTTATCGCTCGTATGGATCCCGCTGCTAAGGATAAACTTCATTTTCGTTTGTGCGTTGGCGTTCGCGAGAATTCTATCGCTTCGGGAGATGACGTTCGTCGTTCGTGTCTTGAGCCAAGTACACAGGTAGCTACGTTATCGTAATCATCGGAATATTTTGATCAAGCCGTGACAGAGTTAGACGCTGCGCGAATTGTTTCGAATAAATATCTGTCCAAGTCGATTATCGGTATAAATTTGTATCCGCGAAACAATTATTCGTTATCCGTAACGAATTATTTTCTATATTTATTGGAATAGTGGCCACGGAATTGTTCGAATAATAATACGAATGATGGTTCGTTGCCATTTAATTTTGTACAAGTCTATAGAGTACCAGGTACGATTCTTGCTATTAATTTACCAAATGAATAATTAATTTACCAAGCAGAAATAAACTTTCCAACTTGGTATCCGATAAAAGCTAGTTATGAAAGCCGATGTTACAACAACTGGACAATGTAGCTTGAAAATATATCTCACGTTCAGTACCATGTCCATCCTCGATGTATTACGCAACACGTAAATATCTATATGTAATATATCATTTTATGCGAATAAATCCTCAAGCGAATCAGTTGTTCCATTAAATTTTTATTCGGATAAATTCTTGCACGAATAAAGAAACTGTCGAACAAATTCTTATTTGGATAAATACTTGTACGATTGTATATATGTGTATATCTATGTTATGTCTATACCTGTACAACGAACGTAGGGAACGTAAGGAAACGACAAAAAGTACGCTATAAGCTGAGAAGAACGTAACAAATTTATACGCATAATTTATATGCAACACGAACAACAATTTTACGTATATTAACCGCCCTTCGGTATGGTAACGCAATATACCAACAAAAAATATAATAATAAAGACATTAATAATTATTATTGTTACGTCAGGCGACTTTTTACCTGGACCAGGTTACTCACCGCGGGAGAAATAGCAACCAGATGCACGGTCTCTCAATAACCTCAAGGATCTATCATAAACCTTGGCCTATATACCCCTAAGGTCCTTCAGACCAAAAACAATCACTTGCCAATTCTACCTGCATTTGCCGTCTGTCTAACACATGTTGACCATCTGGAATGGCCTTTTTATTGTCACCAATAAAACCTATTCCCTTATTACCAACGAAAACTTGCCTTAAACAGATCGGCTTTTTTCGTTTCCTTGGACACACCCATCGCGAGGTTTCCTCCTTAGCATCATATTCGCGGAAAATCAGTCTAGTAGCGTCGTTCGAAGAGTCGTCTTATACTCTTACCTCGCAGATTCTGCCTTGTCAAGACTATAGTCAGTCTAGTAGCATCGTTCGAAGAGTCGTCTTGTACTCTTACCTCGCTTATTCTACCTTGTCAAGACGGTAGTGAGTCCAACACCGTCATTCTAAGAGTCGTCTTACACTCTTACCTAGCTTATTCTGCATTGTCAAGACTGTAGTTGAGTTGTTTGAATAAACCACATTTATACGTGTGAATCCAGTCTAACATCAATTAACCACCCCTATTATCATAAAAGAAATAGGGGATCGATCAGTTCGTGGCGTCGATTACTTAATCGTAACGAGAATTTACGACTCTCGTTGACGCGATATCTTTGAACGCGTCTCTCCGCGAACCATCGTAACAATTATACATATACGTCCATGATACTTCGAACTAGAATTTCCACCTTAACATTACGAGCGAAGCTATCTTCCTCTATGGGTCATACAGACCCTGCATCCGCCCTCGGCGTCACTGCAGAAGCATCCGCAATCCGAGGATTAATAGAGAACGTACTAGATTTTGAAACTCTTGATCTACGGAAAAAAAGAAAAGAAAGAAAAATGGAGAATGCGACTCGTCGTCTCCTTTCTCGGTAATCTTCACGTAGACAATTAGTCAGTCGCGTGTATAATAATAGGCGCTGTCGCGAGAATGGGAATGCTTCTCTCAATGGGGAGGACGATTGACCGCGTCAAGCCGGAAATTGTTGGTTAACGATGCGCGATTCCCGTGGCGGAGCATTCGAAGCATGTCCATTTAACGAGTCTTCGTTCGTCGGGCGAGCGGCAAGGAATATTTTCTTTCCTCTTTTCTCGACGAAAACGACGAAATTAATATCCTGCGGGGACTTTAATTTTGTCGACGCTGGCTTTAATTCGTCGAACGAGAAGCAATTTTCGGTTATTTGCGCGTCAACTACGTTTGGATTCCTACTGATACGGACATTAAAAGTCGTCCGGCTTTTATCGGTGCTCCAGAAACGAGCGTCTTTCGTTCTTGAAAGCCGACGACCAGTTCCTATCGCATTTGCTTGGCTGAAGAATTTTTCGATCGTCGTAGGCTGATTTTCGACCCTTGGAATCGTATTCATAGACTGAGAGAAGCTCTGAGGCAGCGGATGTTCACGCGTTCATGGAAAAGTTAAAAGCGTAAAGACGTATAGAAGCGCGTGATACGCAGAAATATAATAACAAGCACTTTACTTTGCATGTTTCAAAGTGTTTACGATTTTCTAGAAGGGACAAATTTCGATCTCGTGAAATATAGGTTCTATTTATTTAATTCCATTCGTAGAAATATGAAATTGCATGAAAATATGAAATTCGCGGTCCAATTTCTCGTGCCACTTTCTTAATTGCCACGCTTATGCTATTAACGTTTATTTTTATTTTCTGTTTTCATTTATTTTTTGTAATTAGTGGAAGGTATTGCATATTATATACTAGAAATGGTGGAAATAACGAGGATAAAAAGGTAGCTTCTTACGGAACTGGTGCAAAGTATGTCGACTTATTCTACGTTTTAGAAACTTCGCGCGATAACAATTAAATTATCTGACGTTTTCACTTAACTACGAGTTCATAATGCATGCATTCTGCACATTAATCACATAAGATTGCAATTTCTAGATTGCTGTAATTTACGCTACTATACGTGCATATCTTGGTCTGCGATTTATTCGGTGTATCTTTCTATCGGAAGTATTATATTTATCCATTTAAACGATCAATTTTAATGACAAAAGGGCTACGAATTTCACGCTGGCTTTTGACTTTCTCTGATTAGAAAATCGGAGAGTTATTTATCGGTATTGCACGATGTTGCAGGATAATACAAATAATTTGCAAATTACAAGTATAATTTTACATCATTGAATCGCCAACGTTCGCTGTTTAAATGTCACATCAGTCACACTATAGTCATCGCAACGAGACATTCCACACGAACAATATACCGTTTAATGTAGCAATATAACGAGTGGCCTTCAGATATTTATGCAAATTTATTTAACATAAATAAGAGTAGAAAATAGGATTTAAACAGAAATTTGTTTCGTCTATTAAATATTGCATCAACTATTGTACTTTGGGTATTTCATGTACTTTTGTATTAAATGTCTCATAAATACATAAAAGATGTTGATATAACATGTTCGCAATAATAAGAAATTAATTATGTTTCGATATATTAAAACACTCGTATGTGAAGCTTATTAAAAAGTGAAACGAATATGAACTTACGTGACGTACTTCAATTTTACTATAACAATGGTCCAATGAGACATATATTTTAACTGACTATGATCAGTGTTTTGATAAATTAAAGGCAATCGATTCGTGAACTACATGATAAGTAGAAAATATGCGGTAACAATCTTTCGAAACCTTTGCACAAATATTGAAAATTATTTATTTGTGTATTACAAAGGAAGCTAAATTATACTATCGTTGGAAAGAGAATGTGAAAATCTCCGATTTTAGAAATAATAAAGAAATTCAAGATAGAAGTTAATAATATCGTCGAAAGAACGAACGTTAATCGTGCGTCGCGCGGCTGGTTGCGGTTTGCAGATTGAAAAAGAGCTTCTGCACTCTTTCGCAAGTTACAAGTTATAAGAATAGTTACGAGTTAACAAACACGCGAAACTCTTCTCACAACTACGCATTTCTTTTACTGTGCATGTAAACTTTTGTTCCGTGTTGAGAGCAGCCACTTTTCGATTAATATTCAGAAGTTAATAACAGAGTAATAACGCGTACAATATTTTGTAACGTAGTCTAAGATTCGTTATATTAAAAATCTGAAATATCTTCTATTTAAATACTTTTTCAGAAAATTTTTCATACTTTTCTTCGTTCTCTGTTCTTTTGTATCTTCATACTTATCATATTTCTATTCGTTGTTTCGTACATGTTTCTTCATTCTACTCTATTCGATTTAATATTCTCATTACTGTCGATTAATTCCGATTTCAATGCTCGACCGATTCCTCCATTAATATTCTTGGAAAAATTCAAAGTTTGTACAGGCAATTTTCAATATTTCAAAGGATCAATCTTGTAGTACTTTTTATATTGTCTAGAATATGATTGTTTGAGTGATTTTGTTTATTGTCTAATTGTATATTGTGTATTGTATAAGTGAATTATTAATGAAAAATAATTTTACTTAACATCAATGAATTGTTCTCTATGCAATTTATAATTTATAACACTGGTGCTATCTAAGAAGTGTCTATCTAAATAGTTCTGATCTTTTGGTCATAAATTTGATTGAATCATAAATCTAATTGTCTAAGTGATTTTGTTTATTGTCTAGTCTATTGTATATTATGCATTGTATAAGTGAATTATTAATAAAAAATAATTTTACTTAACATCAATGAATTGTTCTCTATGCAATTTATAATTTATGACACTGGCGCTATTTAAGAAGTGTCTATCTAAATAGTTCTGATCTTTTGGTCATAAATTTGATTGAATCATAAATCTATTTGTCTAAGTGATTTTGTTTATTGTCTAGTCTATTGTATATTATGCATTGTATAAGTGAATTATTAATAAGAAATAATTTTACTTAATATCACTGAATTGTTCTCTATGCAATTTATAATTTATGACACTGGCGCTATTTAAAAAGTGTCTATCTAAATAGTTCTGATCTTTTGGTCATAAATTTGATTGAATCATAAATCTGATTGTCTAAGTGATTTTGTTTATTGTCTAGTCTATTGTATATTATGCATTGTATAAGTGAATTATTAATAAAAAATAATTTTACTTAATATCACTGNAATTTTTCTCTATGCAATTTATAATTTATGACACTGGCACTATTTAAAAAGTGTCTATCTAAATAGTTCTGATCTTTTGGTCATAAATTTGATTGAATCATAAATCTGATTGTCTAAGTGATTTTGTTTATTGTCTAGTCTATTGTATATTATGCATTATATAAGTGAATTATTAATAAGAAATAATTTTACTTAATATCACTGAATTTTTCTCTATGCAATTTATAATTTATGACACTGGCGCTATTTAAAAAGTGTCTATCTAAATAGTTTTGATTTTTTATTGAAAGAACATAATAGACAAGGTAATATAACATAATAATATTTATTGTACCTGTCTATTACACGGAGGTTATTTGGCATACATCACAGTTTAAATTTACAGATCTACGTATAAATTGTTATTTACCCAAAACTTGCAACGTGAAAATATTATATAATAATATATAATATATAATAGATAATATATAATAATAAATAATATATAATATATAATATCGTAATTTTCTGTAATAAATATTTCTATTTGTAATAAAAATGCGGAATTATCTCTGTAGCTCTTGACGTAAGTATCTAGCCTTTAATCCTGTTATCAAAATGGACCCTTTTTTTATTCAATTTTTGCGTTATTATTTTCTTTTATCATTATATTTCTGTTATTCAAGACAATAATGGTCTCATAGCAAATTCTTTTCGTCACACACGTATGTAGCAGTGTTCCTCCTTGCATATTTTTTTAAAGAAACATATTATTCACATGTTACTTAAAGAGAATCGAAATCACCACTTATTTTCGTCACTCTCTGATCATATTCTTTCTATGCCCATATTTTCATTTCGACTCGAAGTCTTCTCGATGTCAAACTGTCGTAAAAGCAGCAATGTGTGCGTTACACGCTACGATTTAATCGCAAGTGGCAGTGTTAAATGCAAATTTTGTTTCAGAGGCGTGCGTGTTATGAAATCGGTCAATCGTATGAGTAACGAAACAGTAAAGGGAAAGGAAGCGAAAAAATCAGGGAAAATAGGTAGGAAAACGAGAATGAACACGTGCGATGGATATTCGCCATTTTATTTCTCTGGAGAACTTGGAAATATTTGCGGATCGACGACGCGTATCTCATCGGCTGTTTTTCTCATTCGGTTATACGCTTTCGTAGTATAACGTGCAAACACAAGCGCGAAAATATTTTGTCCGACGTGTTTACTTCCAATGATACTGTTCGCTTCTATTCTTCGTCCATTCGTTTCCATGTTATTTCACTGTCACTTATTCCGTGCTGCAGAGCAAATCATTTTACTATGCAGCGCACCGGCGCTTGTTTCCATCTACTAGGACCTAAATCTACGTTGTTTAGGATTCCATCGAACGTTCAAATTGCTTCTTGTGTTCTCTGTTGACGTTTTACGGAGTTCTATTTTTCCTCCAATTTCGATATCATGCGAGCTAGCGACAAGCAAGCGCGATACATAGACAAATGCATTTAAAACTGTTTCGATGCAGATTTTTGGTGTTCGATCGTATCGCAGGTGTTCTACACGTAGGTAATTTCGACCAAATTTATAAGAATAGTAAGACATAAAAATTAATTCTGCTATGTACTCTTTTCTTCATTAACAATCTTTGATCCTTCATTCGATAGTGTCGATTATTTTTAAACATTTTTATATCGTGAGAAACATGTTAAACATATGATTGATATCGTTGTACAAACTATATCGTATCATGGCATCCATACGTAATTGCTAATTCATTATCTCGTAAATGACTTTTAAAAATGTATTTTAGCGTACAACAACGTGTTTAGCTGATTCGTTTGCAAAGAAACTGTGACACTTTTTGCAGTCAAACTTTTGGGCTACATACTTTACATACTTTTTACACACTTTTTACATACTTTAATAACATTTGTTACCTCTTTTTTCTTTCTTTGTCGTGAGAGAATCAAAATTGGTGACATCAATTTTTATCCTACGCAATTGGCAAAGAAAGACCTCGTCTCATGGTGTCCATGACTCCGGCCGATCTACTTTCCAAAATAAAAACCTCAAACAGATTGTTAATTAAGATTGGTTTGGGTATAGCAGGTACCGGAACGAAATAAAAAAGTTGATAATTGAGAAGATAGCGGCATTATGAATATTCCTTATCAATTTTTCCCATTGTTTTTCAACTTTCGGCGGCTTAGAAAAATAGAAGAAGGAAAAATGAAAAAACGGAAAGGAATTCATGCGCTGAAGATGCATATAAAATTTTGAGTCAATTGGTCAAGTAGATTTTAAAATATCATGAACGTCGTGTTAGAAAACATAGATCTGATAAAAACGCGTTGAAAGTTTTGTGTGCCAATAATAATTATTCATATAAAAGCCTCTCAAATAGAATAATTAAGTTAATTTCAGCAGTCCAGGCATATGATTTTGCACGTATATCTTCGAAATTATATTCTCGAAGAAAATACAAAGAAAAATATGGATTTTTCTTGTAATAACAATACAATATAACATGTAATATATAATATAATAATACATAATATAATAAAAAATCGAAAGTCCTTGTATTAGGTTGTCCGAAAAGTTTTTTTTCGTTTTATAAGGAAATAATAAACGCACAATGTTTGTTGTTTTATATTAGTTTATTGAATTATGCACGAGCATAATAATAGAAATAGAACGAAATGGATCATACCTAATTCAATAAAATAATATAAAACAGAAATTATTGTTCATCTATTATCACCTTATGAAACGAAAGAAACTTTTCTGACAACCTAATACACTAACATCATTCTGAGACAATTTATACCTCACATCACATTTTGTCCAGACAAAATATAACACGTAAATATTTATCGCAATTTTATTCTATGCTTATCGCAGCTTCATCCCGTATTTATTACGCAAATAAAATCTAAATTTTTCGCGATCGTTTAGAACCCGATCTATCGCAGATACGCGATATTATCAATCTGTACGACATTCAGCTGGCGTTTCTATTAAACTTGCCACGAAACTCAGCCACCTTTTCTATGCTTATAGAGTTAATCGTATTCCTCCTACTCGTCCAACGTTCTTTCCCGCGACGCCTGTCGTTGGAAAACGAATCGGCGGGAGTGGCGGCGCGAGTGCGGAGATGGCGCGACAAAAACGGAACGCGGGAATCACGAGGCGCAAGACGGCTGCTGAGTTTGTCGCGTCTTGCCGACGCGGCGCACAGCGTCGCGACGCCGTTAGAACGGCGGACTAATAACTCTCGGTTCGAGGAGCAACGTCGGTGGTCGTCGTCGTCGGGTTCGCCACTTCTCGTGACGCGCGAAAAGGGTTGAGGCAAGGAAGAGCGTTCGGAGGTTGGTGCAGGAAAAGTTTTGCAATAACGCACAATGGGTCTCGCAGAGTTTGGCGCATTGTTAACCGGCTAACCCTGTCGCAACTTTCCTTTCTCGCTAACGAAAGAGCCGACCAGAGTGAGCGAGAGGGCGGAGAAATTAAGCGGTTGAGGAAGCGAAAGAACGAGTTGCAATGGGCGGGGAGTGGGACGAGGAAGAGAAAGTGAGGGAAAGAGACGAGCTGGAAAAGCGAGAGAGACGTAGGGCGAGGGAGGAAGATAGACTCGGCCAGGGTTGTTCGACCACGATGATTTGAAATGTTCACGAGTTCCATGCGCAATGCCCGATCGATATGGCTGTTTCTCACAAGCTCGACGCGGCACGTGATCCCCGTTATCGTCCTCTTTCTTCGCCGACATCGTCGTCGTCGTCGTCGTCGTCGCTGTCGTTCTTCTCTTCCTTGTCCTCTTAGTCGACGTCGATCTCGCCGTCGTAGTCATCGCCCTCGTCGTTGTTGTTGCCGAGGGAGATAAAGGGAATGCTCTGATGGCGATCAAGTAGATCGAAGACATTGGACCTCTTTACGGGAAATGGGATGCATTTAGAGAGATAGAGTACGGAGATCGGGCAGGTAGAAATTAAAAAGGAGGATACGGCTTGGATGAAACTCAATCGCATTCGATTAGCCTATGTGAAGAGATTGTTCTCTATTAATTATTAATCGATGATGAATGAACCGATTATGAACCGATGATAATGAAAACGGTTCTCGGTTTGTAAAGAAGACATAGTGTAATTTCCTACCAAAAGTTGTCACCAGCTTCAGCGAAAATGAATACATTTAATTAGTAACTTACGAAGGCACAGTGTACGATCCACAAAATTCCAAATAAATGTACTTTTATAAATATTGTATTACTTGGTACGTATCGTATTTGCGAATATGATACGAGAGTCTCTCAGAAGCTAAATTAATTCCAAATTATTGAAATCAGCTCCATTTTTTATAGTATTCTCGGTTTCGTTAAAATTAGTATTTAATTCTCAAAAAATAAATAACTTGATTCTGCTATGAATCCGAGAATATAGCGTAAATTGTCAGATTTTGTAATTAATAAATAGCAAATTTTATAAGTTCAAATAATATTTGTAAAGCCATTGCTTTTCTTTACTTTTTAACGTACGCGATTGATGAATATGATTTTTGAACGGCTAAAAAAGAAAATATTGTTCTACTAAGGTAACAATTTCAGCAAAGAAAATACATACACGAAAGAGCATAATTTTAAACTAATATTTTCACTTCATACATTTGCTCGTTTTATATACGTACATATTTTGTGCCAGAGGGAACACGTAGTTTTTAATTATTTCGCAAGCTGTTTCTACAGGTTTGAATGTCAAGCGGACATTTACTTCATGCTCGGCCAATTTGTTTGACAGAATGATAACGACAAGATTAATCTTTGATAAACGAATTTTAACGGACTTTGCAGCGCCCGTTATTGCGTTCTATCCTGCGCTGTAGATCATAGATCATCGCGAGATAAACTACGATGAAATCAAGCCACGTTGCACATGCACGATATATTCAGTTTTAAAAGGTTTCAAAATATTTGACAATAGTATAGAAACAGTGCAAATATTCGATGGTTGTCGCTTTAATTTTTATACAGTGTAGGTACGCAATCGCGCGTGATATTGGGCCAAGCTGTTTCCAAATGTGTCGATACTATGGTTCGATTACTATGGTTCGTAATGATTCTGAACATTCGTTGCTTCGAAGAATATTTCATATAATTTAGTGTTTCAGTCTTCTTTCTATTTTCTTCTGTTTTTCCTTTCCTCTGGAAAGTATCTCCTGAATATCGAAAGACCCGACACTTTTAACGGTACACAACGTTATTAGAAATCTTCTCGATTCATCAATCATCTTAATTTTCAAGTGAACGTATTTTCCCTTTATGTTGCATTAAGAAATGAAAAATCGATGTAATATACGTAACGTGAATGCAACGTTTAATTAGCAAATCAAGTGTCTTTCTTTTAAATTCAATAATACAATTTCCTATTTATTGTCTGAAAACGTATAAAATTATTTTCGCTGATAAATATTACAAAAGCTTCCCATTAACTTTTTGTCGTTAAAGAGAGAAAGAGAGAAAAAAAGAGAGAGAATATCCGTTTTACATTTTACATTTAAGAATTCGATCACATGTCCTGCCGTTCAACGAGGAGATTGCTAAAGGATTGAAAGTCCCGCAAAGATTATCATTGACGAGATAATCCTATCTCTTAAACGTCGAACGAAAGGAGATTACGCGGTTCTGCGATAGAAATTCTGCAAAAGATAGACAAATAAAAAAGCGAAACGTTACTTCACTTTCCTACGATAATTCAACTTGGAATTACACTAATGCATCGCGTCACTCGCTTAAAATTCTATCTTAAATCTCGCAAGATGTACAAAATAGGATGCAATTTCGAGCGTAGAACGTTAGATAGAGGGTCGCACGAACGAACCAACACGAATCGGCCAATGCAGAATGAATTCGTTCCAGCAAATGAAACACGATTACGCATTCCTCGCGCAGAACCGCCGGAAATGCGATTGAAATTTCAGATAGGTTATATCGATCTGGCGTGGTCAGTCGAAATTTAATTAAACGCACGGCCTCGTAAGAAAGGATTCATCGTCGAATGATGTTGCTGGAACGACAGCGTGAAATTAATGGATTTCAGTATCGATGACGCGTCAAACGTAGCAACCTTTGCAATTGTACGCTGCTAATGCTCTTAGGTGCGCAATACATGCTATTAGCGTTGATTATCCATGATCGAGCTCGCTTACCTTTGAGAAATCGAGAAACTATTAGATTAGTGAGGAATTTCATAGCGTTTTTGAATGCGAATGATAAATTCGAGTAGATATCGTTTCTTAAACATCAAAGGTAGAACAATTAACTTCTGACGTTGTACAAAATGAACATTACGAATCCATTGGACTTGTCCGATTCTTGAACCGATCAATCGGCGACGTATAACAATATGTAAAATAAAAAATTCAACAAATACAATTTTTGTAACAAATGGATTTGCTCGATTTTTCCATCGAGGTCTTCAATTACAGTTAAAAGACTATGAAAATAATATGGATGTGTTTAATCGTATTTTGAACTGAATAAAATTGAACGTCAATTCTATCAAAAATATCCGCATGTTCTTAGTAAGAAAAGAAGAAAAGAAAATCAAAACCCGACAGTAGTAACAAGTTTTAATTGTGAATTGTCTATAACATGATATTTAGGATTTTTCGCGGAATATGTGAGTGGAGTGATAGTAACTCTAACATTGCTGAACATTGAACATCGAACATTGAATATTGAATTATGAAAATTGTTCTTATTCCAACGAGTAGACAGATCGCAGTATAAAATTGAATCATCAGCCATCAATGTAATATAATTTTAATAGCTGTGTCCAGGGAAAATTTACGAGAGAAAGTTCTTCGTTTTCTAGAACAGTTTTTCTAGCTGTACACTTTCAATGATAACGTGCAAACGCGAGCGCCAGTCATTATTATGTATTACGTTGTTCATGACGTACCAAATCGTTACAGAGATTCAATTCTACCAATGAATTTCGAAACCTAATTCCGTTGATGTTTAGACACACGTCGGAATTAAAACGAATCTGGCTAATTACGATAATAATGCCCGGCTCTATGTATAATACAGCCGTCTAAAATTCGGTTTTAATTATCTCGTTAACGTAAAACGTAGGCTGCTACGTGTGCGTCATTGACGAGTACCAAAATGGAATCAGCAATTACGAATGGAGCATTGTGGAAATTTTAGCAAGTATTATTCTCGAAAGATCAATTGCGCGATGTGTATTTTGCTTTGAAATTTCAGATATTTATAATTTAATAGCAATAATTTCTCTTGATATAAATAGATATACAGGTTGGCCCAGTTTCTCGGATCATTACGTATAGGCATATATAGTATTTGATTGCTTCGAAATAGGGATTAGACGTAATTTAGCAGCGATGAGTGCAATCAATTTGTAGGAAAACGATTCAATTTCAACGTACTATATCATCTGATATCTTTCGAACGTATCTTTATTTATGGCTTGTGTATTTTATATTTAGTCGAGTTTGTAGAACCTGTTGATTTTTTCAATGACTGTTGCTGCCTTTCACGAAACTTCTAAACGTATGAAATCTTTATACTATATTTTTTGCTACCTTTCACGAAACTTCTAGACATATGAAATCTTTATACGATATCTTCCTTCCTCTATAAATTATACGGGACGTTGTAAATTTAATAGTGAAACTTTTCTATCGCTGTAATCACACTTATATAATCGTACGTTACTTGAAGCTTTGTGAAAAATTATAGCAAAAATAGGAAATGCGAAGGGAACGATAACAGACTTATTTTGTTAGCAATAAAAAATTGAATTTAAGTATTATTCTAGAAATGTTGATTTTGCTTCGTTTCTACCAATCGATCCTTTGTATCAGCTCACTACGCGTATTAATGTTGTTTATTGTTATATCTTTCTGTTTTAAAATTACACGCATAAAAGTACAACGAAATTCTAGACAACATTGGAGGTCGAAATATCGTTCTCTTTGTATTTCGTATTTTTATTACAATTTTTAAATGAAATTTTAAATGACTTATGTTCATATAATATTTGTTTGTTTCATTGTTTTATTGTTATTGTATTCATATTAAATACCGAGATATTGTGTAGAATAAGCAGTTATTAATTTCAAACGATCACTAACTGAACCACCAGACAATATTCCTCATTTTGAATTAATTCATCTAAGCTGTTTCATTAATTCGTCTAAAATTGAAACATTAGATATTCAGATATTGTATAGGATGAACAATAATTAATTTCAAATAATCGCCAATTCGTCTAAACTTTTTCGTTAACTGGTGCAAAGTTGAAGCAGAAAATATTCGCGCATTACGTAGAATAAACGGTCGTTAATTTCAAATAATCACTAAATCACCACACGACGTTCCTCATTTTCGATTAACTCGCCTAAAACCGTACATCATTAATCATACCTGTATCAAACATTAAACATCCTCGTCAAAAACATTTTGCTTCTCGACCGATGTCTCTACATACAATTTCAATTTACCTCCACCACTCGAGATCCAAATTGAAACGAATTGAAATACCGAGCGACCTATACAATGCCGGATATGGCGACTCTTTGCCTAATATCCGAATATTTATCCGCTAATTCATTCGTTCAGAACAAGAACGCGTTTAATTCGTACAACGCATACATGCATGTCGGTTTTTGTTCCTGCGTTTCTCTTTGTACCATTTTGTCGGCTGGTTGTACGCGTTACATTTGCACCGAAACGAGCCAGTTTCACATTCAACTACGAGTACATCCAAGTTTCTTATATCCACGCACTTGCGGGAATACTCGTCATCCCTCATCAAGAAGTATTATTGCAAGAGGATAAATCTGTTTATGTGCAACTTGACATTCAGAGTGGCGTAGGTAACATGATGTGGAAACTGCAATCGATAGATTATTCCAGTACCTGCCACATAATTATTCATTGGTCTTTGGTGACCAGAGCGCTTGAACTTCTTACAATTGTAAAAATTGTATGAAAATTGACAGTTAGGACATTTTGAATATAGCCGATAAATAGAAGATACTTTGAAATAAAAAGTGCCCCATTGAATAATTACACATTTTTATTAGAACATCAATAAAAAAAAAAAAAAAGAAATGAGAACAAATCTTGCATCTAACGGTGCACTGTGTTAAAACACGTTTAAACTTAAATGTGGCTCATCCATACAATCTGGACAATAAGTGGTCACCCTTTTGGTCCGATTCTTAGCAATTTTTGATCCTAACTGTTTAACATTTTTTTTATAGCATCCTCTGCAAAATTTTCGTGCCAGATACGCTTGCCCTTCTTTCTTCTGCATTTCCTGTCGCAATCTTTGTCGAACAAGTATATTTGAGGGCTCTGGTGAATGGCACTGTGTAAGGTGCTTTGCGAGTGCCATTCTAAAATCTGATACTTTGATTTTTGTTTTTGTTGCTTGTTCATAGAGTATCATCGCGTTTGAAATCGATGTATTTAACAATAACTCTAAAGCTAATTTTATATATCACTTGAGGGTTCTTCTATGTGGTGTAGAATATACTATCATTCGATCTGATAAATCTACAGCACATTTTCCTCTGTTGTAATCTACCACTACCATTGGTTTATCACAAACATAATTTTTTTTGCGGACCTCTACCAGTTCAGCTGAATGTTTCGTCGAAATCATAAAAATAATCATAATACTGTTTACTAATATCTTCTACACGTTTCAACAATATATTCTGCACGTTTTGTTTACGACGAAATAGCGAATGCGAATGGTTTGTTGAAATAAACGAAGCCTTCTTCTTACAATTGTAAAAATTGTATGAAAATTGACAGTTATGGCATTTTGAATATAACCGATAAGTAGAAGATACTTTGAAATAAAAAGTGCCCCATTGAACAATTAAACATTTTTATTAGAACATTAATAAAAAAAAAAAATGAGAACAAATCTTGCATCTAACGTTGCACTGTGTTTGTATCCACATCTCTGAGCTGTAATCTACGAATATTATTATAAACACACCTTAGAAAATAATCGTAAATGCTGCTTTATAATCATATAATTGAAGTTAGAAGTGTGCACATACCTTACTATTATATATAGAATAAGCAAATATTGTTTACTAATATCTTGTACACGTTTCAACAATATATTCTGGACGTTTTGTTTACGACGAAATAGCGAATGCGAATGGTTTGTTGAAATAAACGAAGCCTTCTTCTTACAATTGTAAAAATTGTATGAAAATTGACAGTTAGGGCATTTTGAATATAACCGATAAGTAGAAGATACTTTGAAATAAAAAGTGCCCCATTGAACAATTAAACATTTTTATTAGAACATCAATAAAAAAAATAAATGAGAACAAATCTTGCATCTAACGTTGCACTGTGTTTGCATCCACATCTCTGAGCGGTAATCTACGAATATTATTATAAACACACCTTAGAAAATAATCGTAAATGCTGCTTTATTAATTTAATTGAAGTTAGAAGTGTGCACATATCTTACTATTATATATAGAATGAGCAAAAATACTGTTTACTAATATCTTCTACACGTTTCAACAATATATTCTGCACGTTTTGCTTACGACGAAATAACGAATGCGAATAGTTTGTTGAAATAAACGAAGGCTTGTTATAATATGTCGCTATCAACTGTTAGCAAGGTGCCACGGTGGTCACCCGTGACCACCAATAAGATAAACGGTCCATTGGAGAAGAATGTTGTCTTACATCGTCAATTTATTATTATTTTGCCATTGTATGATTTGAATAATAAAAATACTCCCATGGCGTCCTCAGCGAAACATGTGATTTTGGCGTGGCTGTCAAAGTATTAAGATGTGAGATTTCACTACTCATTGGAGATGATCAAATCCTGCGTATTATTAATCGAAAGTTTAACTACTCGTCTTTGCTACTGTGCGAAACGTGAAATATTTTTGTCAGCAGTGTAGCTTAAATGTTTTATTTCTCTCTGTGATGTTTTATGTTTCTTATTAACAGACTGCGGATTTGCATTTATGGAAAGTATGCGTAGAGGTTCATAAATATATTGCTCGTTATAACGTTTAGAGCGTGAAACAAATATCCGTTTACGTGTCTCATTTCGGGTAGTTGTGCCCGTGAAAATTTGAATTTCTATAGGAATCAAGTTGAAGCTGTGTATTTTTATAACGCGATATACCAAGCCTTGCATTCCTCTTTTTTTACGCAGTAAAATCATCGAAGAAATGGACATGGATTAAGGTATGGCGAAATATTAAAACCTACAGTTTGTATTTAAAGTTTGGAATACAAATGAAGTAGATAAATCGGAATTTTTGGTCGATGGTGTACATGTGCGTATAAACTGCATACATTTCCGCTGATTGTAAATCGATGTAAGTTATCGGTTACGTTTGCGTTTAATCTATGCGCTTACTGTTATCTTTTTTGTTTTTGTAAACGCGCGGATGGAAATAACAGCGCTATTTTATTGTATTATATCGGCGGATGTGAGTAAATATTGATCTCGCGAGTACGGCACGAGTAAAAAATTGAATTTCCGTGGCATTTGTATTGTCGTAAATGAAAAACCCGATTTTGATTTAAGCTATGTTATCAAATGGGAAAATGTAATATGTGTAAAAACGAATGGCAGAAGATATGTAATTCGTAGATATAAATATGAAATGTTGCAGAATAGAGTTGTTAGGTAGAGAGCTTACTTTGTGAATAATTTATGAATTTTCTGTCAACAATCAGTGAAATATAATTTATGAATTTGCTTGCAAAACATTTTAATAGTTTTTGTACAATGTGGTATACGGGATAGCCCACGCAATTGTTTTAAGTTGCAATTCCGTTCTCGGTGCAATTAGGAAAAAATATCGGAGCAAGAAGATGAATAGGATTTTGCACTTTGCAAGGATGTATTCCTGCATATTACAAGGATATTCCATTTGCAGGATTTACAAATATATTCTTTTAAGGACAATGATACATATGCATTTAACAATTATATTATTTTTTTAAATGGAAATGTATTTTTTTATACACATCGAGTCCCCCCGGTATCCTACGTAATAAAACATTGGAACACCAGGAAAATGTGGCAAGAAAATTACTTTTTGAGAAGCTTGGAATAAATAGTTTTATCTAAAAATTTGAATTTTTTTTTAAATTATACCTATAGTACATAGAATATAATAGTACATATACCTATATTTATATTAAGTCAACTTCCAATGTCATTATTAATTTGAAGTTAATCCTACCAATATTAACGACATGTTTTAATTTCATAAAACTTTTTCTCGGAGAATTTTCTGAAATGGTCTCTTCTGAATTTGTAGGTTCTATGGAAACCTAGCGATTTGCGATTTTATTTTCCTTTTTCCTAATACGTATACTTACATTAAATCAACTTTTAATGCTATTATTTATTAGAAAATTGTCCCACAAATATTAATGACATCCTCCAGTTTCATAAAACTTTTAAAGAGTGTCTTAAAATAGCGATTCTATTCTGAATTTGTAGGTTCTGTGGAAACCTAGCGATTTGCGATTATATTTTCGTTTTCCCTAAAGCATATAATTATATTAAATCAACTTTTATTGTTATTATTGACCTTATTTTTTAAACTAGTCCTACAAATATTAATATCCTCTCATAAAATCTTGTATCGAAGAGTTTTCTAAAATGCTGATGTTGTACAATGACTGTCTTCTAAATTTGCATATCTTCTCCTCTTCTTCTTTCTTCATCTTTCTTCTGATTGGCGTATTTTTGTTTCTCTTAATAAATCTTCCTGTCATTTACTAGTGTATTCATTCATTCTCGCATATCTCTAGTCAACAACAAATATTCACCTACTTAATCTCGCCGTTTAGGTCGATGAAACGGTCGCTGGTAGAAGGCTGCACGATTTTGAATGTTTGATGGCCGCGACGTTACGCACACAGCCGGTGCATCGTAACGAGAGACAGATAATCGCGTTTTGATCGGGCGGATTCAAAGGGTGTGGGCGGCGATCGAACTCGGTAATCGGGCTGCTATGCCGCACCGGTTCAAAGGTGCATTCATGATATCTGATATAGGCATTCATCCGTGGAACGCAGGTGCGCGACGTACCGGTCGGGAATTCCGTGTAGATTAAATTCGTGCGTGCGAAATCGGCGAGCGACAGTGAATGGGTGGATAGGTCGTGCGGCGGAGCACCAGTATGCGGTGAAGAGAGGGCGGAAGAACGGACAAAGCCGCGGAATATCTCTAGTTCCGTGAATTCCAGGAAGTACTCGAATTGGAAACCGGTTACACGCGAAAGGGGTTGAGTCGCGCTTACGTTTTCGCTCTCCGAACTTTCACCACCGCCGCCATTGCAGACATCGCCGTGTCGTTTCGCCCGCGAATTTAACGAGTAAACACTTGACGTTGCTTGTTTTTCAAATGCGCTGCTCTTTGATATGCGTCCCGTTACAGACCGAAGGGGCGTGCAGCAGTCGCGTCAAAACCATCGACTTTCACCGCTGCGAACCGTGCACAGCAACTATGATTTTAGCTGGTGCTTCGAATAAAAAGACTGGGCTTGTTGTTTAATTCTTAACGATACGACGATAGTGTCGTTATTTGATTCGTAATTATTACGTCGGATTCATATGAATTTGTGGGAAACTTGAAAGTGTAAAAGTGCACAGTGTGCACGTAATATAGAAAAGTATATGACATATCCAAAGTATAGTGTTTCTTCTCGGTAATGTTTCATTTTTCCCCTAGATTCCATTTATTTAATTATTTTCTTAAGTACGAGAATCGTTTAGAAAGTATTACTCGTTTACGTATAGAAGCCGATATCTTGACGATAACGATATCATTAACGCTTTTAAAATTTATAACTGCAATGTTTTCCGTATCATACGAAGTGCACTGCCTAAACGAGGTCAAAAATCTATGATTTAATGGTACGATAAATAGAAAGTAACGTTAAATGGCGTTATTGAATCTGATGGAATATTAATATTAATGTTGATGTTATTGATCAATATTTAATAAGATGTAGTATGCAAAAATATATAGAATTTAATGCAACATTGCCAGTAAATACATGTGGTTATATAAAATTTCTAAAATAGTTTTTGATGGAATATTAATATTAATGTTGATGTTATTGATCAATGTTAAATAAGATGTAGTATGCAAAAATATATAGAATTTAATGCAACATTGCCAGTAAACACATGTGGTTATATAAAATTTCTAAAATAGTTTTTCTGCTCCAAATTTCGTTTTTTAAATGTACGTTATTTTGGGTTGTTGAACAAACGTTTTTATAGAGTCGTTCAAAAAATATTACCGGTTTATCTATAGAAGCCATATGAAACGATGCAATGTACTTATAGAAGGTCATGCAGCTTCATTCATTGGTTTTATCAAATTTCTAAAATAGTTTTTGAATTTTTCTGCTGCAAATTTTGTTTTTTAAATTTACGTTATTGTGGGTTGTTAAACAAACGCTTTTATAGGGTTGTTAAAAAAATATTACCGGTTTATCTATAGAAACCATATGAAACGATGCAATGTACTTATAGAAGCTTATCATGCAGCTTCATTCATATATTGACATAAGTCGTATTAAATTTTCTATATAAATATTTAATATCGTCATTGTATCGTACGTTTAAAACGGTGGTGCGAATTGAAAGTCCCGCCGATGACGAAATGCGGTTTAGCGCACTTTTACGTTTTTCGAAAACATTCTTCCAGAAGGAATTCACCATGGAACTGCAGCAGTTTACGATGATAAAGTTATGGATGAATCATTGGCAAGACGATAGGTGCAATCTGCACCAAACTGCATGCGATCGCAGGCATTTGGGCCATCCGTTTTTCAGCACAGAGGAGCTCAGGAACGTGCCCGCGATTTCATTGTAAATGATAGACGCATCGAACGAGCCAGATTACCATTTCTTTGGAAAATATCAGGAGTTTTTGGATCGATGACGCTTCACAAGAAACGGTGATTTAAAAGACTGCGTGAGCTGACGGCGTATGTGTACAAAAGCTTGTACAACGTTACGATATGTGTTGGAATATAGCTGGTGGGTGTATTGAAAAACAACTTGGTACATATACCAAAGTTACGAATGAAAAATATTTTTTAAAATGCATTTGTATCGTTGTTATTTCAAAATGGGTATTTTGGACGAATTTTCATAAGTAGCCACAGTATAATTATGATACATTAGCATTTCACGGAATAATGTTTCATTCACATTATTATTTATTATTGAAAGATAAAACTGGATTAAAGTGACGTAGTATAGTTTCGAAGGATACGTAGAATGCGTGAAATGAGATTTTTCTAACATAAGCGAAGAGCATCTATGTCACTGATACTCGAAACTTGAATAGCCAAATACAGTTAAAAACGTCAAATAACAAATAAGAGAGCTCAAATCACGTGCAAGAATGTGCACCATACTGTCGAATTTGTCAGTATTTTCAGCAAACAAGAAAATGTCGAAGTGCCGTGCCGACCGTGCACACAGTCGAATCCAATCCGAAGGAGGAATATTAAAAGCTGTGTCGCGTCAAAGCCGTTGACGTATTGACTCGTCCGCAGTACCGTCACGTTTCGGTACAACATACTACATAAAAAACGCAGACGCTCGAGGTGAGACTTCGCCTCTCGAAGCAGATTCGGGCTTTGACCAAAATGTTCACCAAGCGTCGGCCTCCGATCTGACGAATCCTACCGTAAAAAATGTCTACTTCGTGACATTTAATATTTATAAAAAGCTACCGGCTATGAATGCAAGTGTCTCTCGCGGAATTGCAGATGGTATGAATCAATTCAATTTGCGGACGAAAGCTGAATGTCGACCTTGGCAACCAGTCTGCCCGTATACAGCTATCGACTAACAATATAACGTGAAAGAGCGTCTACCAGCTGAGCGTATGTGGTATACATATGTCGAGTTATCATTGGGGTTAGGGGCGTTTAACGAACCTTCATTTGGATTAGTCAACAGGATGGCAAATGCGCTTCTTCAAAGCCCAAGTGGAACTGAACTTACTTGTCCACAGTCCAAGTGGAACTGAACTTATTTGTCCACGGTCCAAGTGGAACTGAACTTATTTGTCCACAGTCCAAGTGGAACTGAACTTATCTGTCCATAGTCCAAGTGGAACTGAACTTACTTGTCCCCAGTCCAAGTGGAACTGAACTTATTTGTCCACAGTCCAAGTGGAACTGAACTTATTTGTCCACAGTCCAAGTGGAACTGAACTTATTTGTCCACGGTCCAAGTGGAACTGAACTTATTTGTCCACAGTCCAAGTGGAACTGAACTTATCTGTCCATAGTCCAAGTGGAACTGAACTTACTTGCCCGCAGTCCAAGTGGAACTGAATTTAGTTGTCCACAGTCCATGTGTAACTGAACTTATTTGTCCACAGTCCAAGTGGAACTGAAGTTATCTGTCCACAGTCCAAGTGGAACTGAACTTATTTGTCCACAGTCCAAGTGGAACTGAACTTATCTGTCCATAGTCCAAGTGGAACTGAACTTATTTGTCCACAGTCCAAGTGGAACTGAAGTTATCTGTCCACAGTCCAAGTGGAACTGAACTTATTTGTCCACAGTCCAAGTGAAACTGAACTTATCTGTCCATAGTCCAAGTGGAACTGAACTTACTTGCCCGCAGTCCAAGTGGAACTGAACTTAGTTGTCCACAGTCCAAATGGAACTGAACTTATTTGTCCACAGTCCAAGTGGAACTGAAGTTATCTGTCCACAGACCAAGTGGAACTGAACTTATTTGTCCACAGTCCAAGTGAAACTGAACTTACTTGTCTGCAGTCCAAGTGGAACTGAACTTAGTTGTCCACAGTCCAAGTGGAACTGAACTTATTTGTCCACAGTCCAAGTGGAACTGAACTTATCTGTCCATAGTCCAAGTGGAACTGAACTTACTTGCCCGCAGTCCAAGTGGAACTCTCCTCATGTACTTTTCTCTGTACCTCTCTGTACCCCTAGGGTCAACTATATTTTCTAAGAGGAGCTATACAACTACTCCATACCTCTGTTAGGTAAAAACGTCCATCCCGTGACCATGGCCACGTTCCACGTGTCACTTCGAGCCCAATCCTACTGTCATAAACCTGCAACAAACATAATCGGATTAAATCATAAACAACTACTTCTAAGTTTTATTCTTTAAGTACAGCTTTAACAAAAGTCTAGACTAAAGTATTGGAGATTTTCCAAAAAATTCTAAAGGAAAGTCCCCGATGTTCTTTCATCTCCGATATATATATATCCTGTCAATCGTGATTTTATCGCGGGTCATGAGATCCTGGTTCTACATGTACTTGTATAGATTACCACGGAATGAAACACGTTTTTACTCATGAAACTAATCGCGCGACAGTTTCTCTTACGGTGGATTAACGCTTCAAGTACTATAGTCGTATAAGCATACGCGACTGCATCAGTTTTGCCGTGCGACCTACGAATTTGCAGATTATGAACGCTGCTAAATGGCGTTTATGCGCTTTCGTATCGGTGTGCTGGTTAGTATTCGCCGTGATATCAGAGGCTTTAGGGCTCTTTTTCACTTGCGACTGGTCGCACGCGTATTGACAAGTAGCGAAACGTCGGAGCTGCTAACAGACAAATTTTTGATTATGGAAATGCTATTGCAAGTGAAGGCAAAGAAGGGCGGAGGAAAAATATTTGAAGGTAAATATCGTTTGTTGAAATTACTGCGGAGTTGTGTAGCATCTAAGTGTTGCTACCCAACTGGCAGGAGATTAAATCTCTCTCTGAAAAATTGTCAATCGTCTGCAACCGTGTGGTAAATCTCGTGTCACTTTGAATCTACGTGAATGAATGAAACCGAACAAAGATCAAGTCTATTCTTTTTGATCGAATCATACATTTTTTTATTACAACCAATCTGTCATTCTATTCTTCATAGTAAATTATGAACCTATTTATACATATCTAAAAACTATTAGTATCAAACAAAAACTGTACTCATTTTTTTAAATAAAATGCTTTGTGATGATTGAAATAATGATGTTGAAATTGACGTAAATCCTGCAGAGATATAAAGTATACCTATAATCACGAATAGCTTTCTGTTTCTTAATTATTCGACGAACCGAGAATTTTTCATACATCAAAGCGTGTAAAATATCACGAATAAAGATTTAAATAACTCGTTTTTTTCCGGACACACAGCAAACAACGCTACTTGCGTGCACCTATTTGAAAAGTTAAAAAAGTACGTATTTGAATATGTAGCAGTAAAAATGTTCTACGAATATACTATGTTTGTCATAAAAACAGTGCAAGATCCTATTGCGCTATAGCGAAGTATGATTATTATGGTTACGTCGATAAAGTTTAAAACAGATCTAAAAATGTATGTATATAAAAGTTGCAAGTCACTTGCTGCAAACACGAACGTAGTAAAGTATGAAAATTAGTGTAAAATGTGGTCCAATTAAATATTATATTTTATTAATGTGATCGATAATTGTGATGAAATACTTTGATAAATTTTGATGAAATGTACGTTTGCAGCAAATATTTGGTAATTTCTATATACATTTTCAAACTAGTTTCAGTTTTTCTTGATGTAATATAAATAGTCTCATAAAGCTTATAATTATATCGCTTCTGAGATTTGAGAAAACTGTGCACGACAGATATATTTATAAAAATTTTCGATGATAATTATTTTCGAATAATTGTACATTCGTCCTTCTTCTTTCCTAAATTCTTCTTTACTTTTTTTTTTGCATTCTACAGAAAATTGCATAAAAACCTGCATTTTTGTCTAGAAAACTTATCAGTCCTAACATTTCTGAAATAAATTACTTAAAAAATCGATGGGGAAAATGAAACAGGATTAAAAAATTATGAAGTTACAATTATAGTTTGCAACTTAAATTCTTCTTTTCTTTTTTTTGTATTCTACATAAAATTGCATAAAAACCTGTTTTTTTGTCTAGAAAACTTATCAGTCCTAACATTTCTGAAATAAATTACTTAAAAATTCGATGGGGAAAATGAAACAGGATTAAAAAATTAAGAAGTTGCAATTATAGTTTGCTAAGCGCGCTTACTTCGTGATACGTAAATTATTTCAATGTCATTCATATTTATATTTCATTGTTCTTTGTCGTACTATCCATCTTATCCACTGATTTACGACGAACCTGCAGCGAGTACGTATTCTCCATTATAGAACGGCGCATGTATTTTTTTCACTGTTATCCTATTGTTCTGGTATTTTGCCAGGACAACCAAGCAAAGATATATGGTAAAAATATGTCTGCATTTAACAAATGATTTCGCGTTCCTATAGTACCGTTTGAAATACGACGACAATTGAAGAATTCATATGGAATAAAGCGATGATTCCCGCCATAGAATTGTTTGAACAGAGAATTTGTCGTGGAATGTAGAAATGTATGTAAGCGATTTTGAAATAGAAGGAGAATAAAAGTGTTATATCAGATATATGTAGATAGATAATTAAGGTTTTTAAATAAACTATAAAAGAGTAAAATGTTTTTAAATCGTTGTCAGATAATTAAATCGAAATGAATTACAATTTCTCTTCGTTAGGAAAATATTTCAAATTCGATTGGAATTTTAATCTCGTTCCTTAGATATTGTTTGGTGTGTTGTTCTTTCAGTTTCTAAATAAACTCAATTTCGAATAAAAATACCGAGTTAAATAAAAATTAATTATGTTACTGACAACAGTCCAGACTTGGTTCACGTACGTGCTAGGCTTTTATTTTGGGCAAACTTTATTTGGTACAGAAAAAGACAACTAATTTGAAATAATGGGTTAGTTTAAGTGATTTCCGATATTTATTTTTCAAGTAAAATGGAGATAAGCTAAATCGATTTTTTCTTCGTCAATACGATCATATCTGATTTATTCGTGGCAACGTTGTTTGTTGTTATTCATAGAACGTTTAATGCATATCTGAATACGCCAGACTGGAAATCGGAGTATTATAATATAAGTGGAAGGATATTCCTAGAAATCTGCCTGGCTAAGTAAATATTTTGTTGTTTCTCTGTATTCGTACTTCCACTCCGACGTCAACTTCGCATCGTTACATCGCAGGGAATGAGAATTATTTGAAAGAAATTGAAAACGTGGAATTACGTGGAATATGTTTGAATACTCGTTTACCCTCTAGCTATTGCATGCAATAAGAAGCGTACGCAACTTTGATTTTTCTACTCTGCTGCTTCTCTGTCATCTCATGTAAACTACTTGCTCAAAGCGCACTGAAATAAATATACGAGTGAACTATATTAAATAAATGTATGTCTTAATTCTACCCAAAGATTAATTCTAAAGAGAATGAAAATTTATATTTATGTTTATTCGTACTATTTTATCATATCGATCGTTGCTAGTTTACGATAGAGTTAATACTTAATTTAATAATAATATTATTAATATTAATAATAATATTACATAAAAGGAATCTTCTTCTCCTTCGTGTCACTGATTTTTCAAACATTGTAACTCTGTATTTGTATTACATTTTATCAACAATTCGGTACATCCACGTTCGTAATAAAACATTCCTATCCGATATAACAA
The DNA here is from genome assembly GCA_014737365.1 of Bombus soroeensis. NCBI lineage: Eukaryota > Metazoa > Arthropoda > Insecta > Hymenoptera > Apidae > Bombus > Bombus soroeensis. The sequence goes on from JACXIL010000210.1 coordinate 718,511, forward strand.
TACAGCACTACGTAAAATAGAAATATAAAATATAAAATAGAAATGCGGCTCTATTCTAACACGTTTAGTAGTATAGATGCAGTAGCGCACAGATACGGCAGATATTTCACATTCTATTGGCGTTCGTGAACCAGCGATGTGTATGCGTTTTAACGACTCCATTTTTAGAAAATCGACGGGTAATTTAATTTTGCAACGGAATGCGTGGTTCAGGTAGATACATGCGTGTACCACATACCAGTGGAAGAGCATCTCGCGCCCCCGCAATAACGGCTTCTCGAAATTAATTGTACGACCGCCCATTAAGATTCATGCGCACGCTCGTACCGAAAGAATAGTCCGCTACATTATCTCGTCACGCGAGAGACCATTCATTCCATAGAACGGCTCAATTATTTCCTACTAGCTCTCTTAATCTGTTTAATCTACGATTCCGTCTTTATCCTGCGCATCTCAGTCTCGCGTCAGATATTCCTGACGCGGTAATAGTTACGTTATATCGTGCTGCGTCGCGAATTTTCACGCGAGTAGTTAGTTCGGTTGTAAGCGATTTTTCTTAATAATCCTGACTGTGCTTTACGACACGGTTTGTACAATTGCAGGAGTTTCTGCGGATCATCAGGAGCATCAGCAGACAGCTCTTCTTTTTAGAAGTTTGAGCAAACGAGCAAAAGTGAACTAGGAACCGAGTACTTTTCCAAACGATTTTTGCGGATCGGTCATTTCGATCAGAATTAAAGAACAAGTAGAAATACCGTGTGATAACGAATATTGTGACTCGATTAATGTTTATGCAAAATACTTGTATTATTTCAACAATGAATTACTTTTCAAATAATCTTAAAACGTAATTATAGACTCGAGCACATCTTCCGCATTGTTTCTTCAATATCTTCATGGATCGTGACTGGATTAAGTGAAATTGTTTCTGTAGAAAGTAAATTGAAAGCTGAAGGATATGAAAAGATGTTACATGGCTAATTATTGCCTTTCGTGAGAGACATAGCAGACAAAGGACTAATTTTTTTAACGGGGCAATGCTTCCATTCGTACAGTCGTCAATACAAAATATGCTTTTAGGATTTCGATGAGCAAGTTTGAGAATCGTGGAATGGAATTATTACGATGACCTGCATTAAATGCTGATCTGAATTCTGAAATTCTGAGGAGAAAAGTTTACGATCGGGAGAAGCCAGCTATAGAAAATATCGTCGAACTTAAGACATGAATAAAATTTGCGTGGGCGGATATTCAAAACGAAGCTTTAAATAAGTTGGTAGATGATATGCCTAAAGGATCAATAAAAGTAATAAAAAATGAAGAGAAATCCGCTAAATACCGAATGAAAAGATAACATTGAGTTTATATTTTTCCACGAGCAAAGGTATAATTTCAAGAGAAAATATAATTGCTCCCAATCTTGAAAAGAAGAACACTTTTGTTTGTTGTATCTTCAGTTTTGTATTATACTACAGTATGAAATTATATAAAAGATTTGGCCAATTTTTGCTTCAATATTGTGAAAAATCTAAAAATGGAGTTGAGTTTCTAATTGTTCAGGACGCGTTAATCCACAAGCTTTCTTTCCTCCGGAAAAGCTCTTTCCTTGCCGCTTACAGTGTATCTATTGATTTGTAGAAACCTGAAACTCGTTATGATTTTTAGAAAATTAGGAATTCTTTTCGGAATTAACCGAAAATGGAACGCAATGGATAAAAATGCGTATAGAAAATCCGAAACGAATAGAATTAGCAAAAAATTCTGCCAAGTTAAGTTAGCTAGAAGCTAACTACACGTACGATTATCTCAACTTAGTCTGGTAGCTGGTATTAAAAATACCAATAGAAACTTCCGAATGGAAATGCAGCGATCTCCCTCAGTTTCTATCCTCGCATTCTAAACTTTCTTGCGAGACGCCATCTCCAGCTTTCCTACTTTTTCGTTGTTCTGCTAATCAAGGCTCGTTCGTAAACGTCTTAACACGTAGCGATTCGAGAGGGTTCTCGGTGTGAAAAGCCTGGTGTACCCTTTTGAAGTTGGCTTTCGCCAGCAAGAACAACTGTCTGGAAGTAACGAGGATGGTTTGTCCAATGCAGGATACAAATCCTCAGTTGTATCGTAGGATTCGCTTTGGCATCTCTATCCGGAGGAAGACTCGGCCCCATTTCGAGTCGGATTATGCGTCATTCGTCGAGCGGCAGGAAACGGTCGAAACGGAAGCCGGTTATCTGTAGGACGAGTGTCAGCCACAGCCGTGACAGTCCTTTCCGTCTATCTATATCATCGTCGTAGTTTGGACATTGTTTTGACTTCTGACAGGGCCGACATGCAAATCAGGATTTCGATAATTGCAGGGATTGCTTTGAATGTCCTAGACGAGGCGTAGGCGTATCAGCCATTTCTCGTTAACCGTGCCATCGTTCTGTCCCTTTATCGTGTCATGACTTCTGATGCCGCTCTTCGGGAACACAATTGGACTGGATATATTTGGTTTTCAGTAGATGGATTAAGAAAATGTTTTGTGGCAGACAACGTTTGTACGTGTCATAGACCCTCGTTCATTGGGACGAAATGTCAGTCGGTACTGGATTAACTGGACTTTTGTCGGTTGAACTCGTTTACCTGAACTGTAGCTTCTGCTATGTGAAAAGTAACAAGTTGGAGATAGAAATTTCTACGATGTGTTAGAAATTCGTTAATTGATTCTCTGAATCTGACTGTGAGTGAACACACATAGTTGCAAAATATTAAGAGATATTAAATAATTTAAACGATACTTTTAATGAAAGTTTTGGAAAAGACATGTTGAAAATGACAACGTGAGTTGTTCAAAGTTAAGTTTTTTCAGCGAAGAATAACATTTTGTTTCTAACAAGCCGTTGTTCTTTTTATTATTCAAAATTATGGAAAAATCGTACGGTGCATTGTAGCTAATCTATTTTTGTTTAAATTGGCACAAAAATGTCTTGTTTTTTACGTTTCAGACATATTTGCCGCTGAATGCAAGAAAACAAAGTTCCGCTGGATATGAAGTCAGACCATGTTGCACCACTCCGCCATTTCGTAATTTTATGTAATAAAAAAGATATAAACACGGAGTCAAGACGTTGCTTTAAGTTCCCTATAAAAATCTTTATTCTTTACCAAATATTTGTAGGCGAAAAAATTCTTAGATTTACTCTACCTCTTTAGGCTTCCAGAGCTACACACCCTCTTGAAGAACAAGAAGGATATAACCCTTTTATATACTTCTTTTCTGAGACAAGTATGCTCAGAATACAATAAAAGACTATTGCAAACTTAGAAATATCAAAATTGTTAGAATAAATAGTGACAAATGAAATGCAAGTAAAAGAATATGCGTTTTTCATCAGATTCTACATTTCATTTCTATCGTATCAAAATGCTGTAATAAATATAATAGCGTGCCAATATAATAACGTATAACAATGTAATTGCCGTATTTCCATAAAGAAGCAGAAAAAACATTATATTTTTTTATTACATCAAATTACGAAATGGCAAAGCGGTGTAACGTTGTTCATAACCAGCAGAATCTTGTTTGTTCGTGCCCAGCGGCAAATGCGATTGGAACGTAAAAGGTGAGAAAAGAAGAAAAGAAAAGCAGGGATACCATTAGTTTTGCAACAGAAAATCGATGAAATAAATTAGATTCATCAAGAATTAATAAATTTTCCAAAAATGAATTCCATCACCGTCAGGGTTACTGACAGCATAAATTTCACAGTATCCAATGATTCTGTGAATTAGGAATTACCAAGTTCTAACGTTAAGATCCTGAGGATTGTATATCGAATATTCTTCTACATGTACGTAGCTGGTATTTAACCGAACAAGATTTTGTCGCTCTAGTTCTTAACTGTTTTATCTCCGCTAGTTTGTTAACGGAGGAAACCGAGTTTAAAGTTTATGAAATTTAATATGATCTCGTGTAGTTATGACTTAAACGAACTGAATATTTGTTGCTTTCTAAATACCATTTTCGTAATATCATTATAAATTCGTATTCCAGGCATCAGCCAGACGTACGAAAAATGCAGTTGCAACAATTAAGAACTAGGACGACGATCTATTCGATGCACGTTAACACGTTGACTGCCACGCGTATTTTCACTCAAATCTTCGTCAGGCCACGCGTGTCGCAGTACCAAACGTTCTCTGCTAGGTACTCCCATCGATATTTTAGTAATGCGAGTAAATAATTTTTTTAATGAACCATGTTCATATATCTTTTATAACAATTCAATGGTTCTATTATTTCCTCTGGAATATATTTTCAAATACCTACGTCGATCCTTCGCAAGAATAAGCGACACCCGAATATGGGTTTCATGGCAGTCAACGTGATATGCAAATGCGCTAGTTACAGTAACTAGAAGATAGTTCTAGATATAATCGATAGGTATAAAATATTCTTTTGTTTTTATCCCTAGTCCATGTAAGAAAGTGCGATAAAAGTTTTTCGGCTCAGAACGGTGTGATAGATTTATCCAAAGAATAAAATAATAACTATTGTGATCCTACCTCTAAATACAGAAATAACAACAAGACATTTCGTCACTGATATTTTCGTTTGCTCGCGACATGTATAAGGTTTGTCTCAAATGCTATTAATTGTTAGTTATTTATCGATTTCCTTTCATTTTATTCATGAAGATTTCTAAATTCTAAATTACTTTGAGACTGTTATAGTACGGTATAATCTTCTTAATTTAACTATAGTTTGAGCTCCATTCCTTACTTCCATTTTTATCACGACTTTCTGTTACGACCATGTGTGTAATTTTGGGAAATGCGGTTAAACATCTATCCTAACTATCATATTAATCTACTACCAATTAATTAATATAAATGTGTGATCGTATTATTACTAACAATCGTTATATATAGATACTCTCTGTCATCTAAATATAACAGTTGCAATTCCTAGCCAGAAGCCCGCGAATATTAATGCAGCATGTTTACTCAAACAGTATACTATTAAACAATAGATAACTGTTTAACCATAATTAATATTGGTTTGTATAGTAAGTTTGGATGATACGAAATGTTTCGTTCATCCATATACGTGTAGATTTGTTTAACAATCATAGAGCTGTGTATGTTTGATACGATTTACCATTAATGCAAAATGTTACGAGTAATTAATTATCAAAAATTATATATGCGATTGCTTTTATGAAATTTTTTCCAAAGTTTTATTCAAGTTACCGTAACGATCGATTTTGATCGATTGAAGAACGGTGGATATTTCATCTCTTTAAAAATTTTCTTTCATCAATTTCTTCGATTTACGAGCGATAAATTGGATAATTTAGTGTTTCATGCGCATAAGTAGACATATCAAATTTTAAGTAAAATTTTATAACGAAAAATTTATACGTACCGATCTGCTGAAAGAATTGTACGATTTAAACACGTTACGCTATTCGAGATATTGAAAATGCTTCGAATATTTCAAATATTTCGAAATTTGTCGAGTGTCTCTTAATAAAACAAAAAACAATCACATACTTTCAAAGCGATTCAAAAGAAATACGCAGATAATATATTTTGCATCAATTCAATTTTAGCTTCAAGTGCAACTTCATTTACGTGCTCCATTTCTGGATGATTAGTTGAAGATTTCATGTAGACGACACCGTACGTTGTACACATTTTTTAACGTTACAAAGTGTTTCTGTATAAAACAACATGAACGCCATTAAGCGATAGACGTGTTCGAACATATGTACATTAAACATCACCAATTTTATAACAATTCTTACTCGGGACGCTAAAATATAACTTCGTAACAAAAATAAAAAGAACGTTTTGAAAAAATATATTTTCAAGGCACGTTGGTTTTTTCTACAACTAAGAGGCACATACAGACTCATCCACAAATACAATTCTTTCCCCCAATGAATTTCGACTATACTAGTGCAAAAAATAGAAAATTTTGTAACAAATGAAATTTCAAAAATAATTTTAAATCAGAGAAGCTTCCCTTCTCTCTCTCTCTCTCTCTCTCTGCTAAGAAATTTGACGTTCGCGACTTCAGCAGTTGTCTACAAATAATATTCGATTACTATTTTCCAAAAATCGTGATTTTTAATTTTCGTGCTGCATCTGAACCAATTCACTTGCTACATCCTGGACATACGCAGCGAACGTGTTAAAAGGCTTTGGTGTAATTTAACCTGCTTGTCACTGCGTCGTAGTTGGAATCTAGGGAGCAATACACTCGTTTCGAGGCATAGACTAATCACCCAGATACTCGTGAGAGATTCAGCTCGTACGCGACAGTAACTGTCCCGTAGATTGGTTTCTACAATGGCTTTAATATCGAACTGTTATCTACGACTGCAATTTCACACGATTAGAATCCTTTTGCGCAATAATTTACCAACTCGTATGAGTGAACTGACAAGCCATAAATCGTAGCTTATAGACTGCTATTTTACGATCTCAGAATTTTATGGCAAACAGGGTAGTCGCTTCTGGTTTGTCAAATCTGCTTAGAAAATTCCATGTGTTCTTGAATAGAAACTAAGTAGAAATTTGATTAGTTCTACAAATATTATAACAAGTATCGTATTTTGATTATTTCGTATGTCTTCGCGCATCGTACGCGTTTCATCCGTTTTTACGCGTTCAAACTTCTCGTAAATGCATAAAAAACTAATTTACTGTGTTCTACGTAGAATTTACATCATTTTCAATTAAAAAACTATTTTCTATATTTTGCACTACTTCAACTCCTCAATTCGAAGTATCTGTTCGCTGAAAAGCAGCGATTCTGAGTTTGCCGTATTGCGTTTATTAAAAAGTACAAATTAAATTTCCCGCTAATAAAACGTTGTCAATTATTCACCGAAGGTACGTCGAAGTGAAAATTCCGTTTCACATTTATTTCGCTAGTTCGTGAAATAATTTTACAGGGATTACTACAGTTCTTAATGAAATTTTTGTTACAATTTTCGATCATAGTTTGTTGTCGTTTAGCTGAAATACTTAACGATGTGCGTAAGGCCTGTTTCGATCTCGTTTTTTATGACACGCTCCAGCAAAGCTGCAGTCTCGGTTAATCTACGAGTTACAAACATGGTTGCAATTAAATCGGTAAGAACGTTTAATATCTGACGACAGGCGGATATTATTAATCGCTGAATTCTGGTGGATTAAATTAACTGGAAACGTGCGCCATTCTGCGAATATCCTCGGATTAATTTCAAGCCGTTGATAAAGTAAATAACCGATCGGTCTGAAAATAAAGTTCGTTGCAAGTTGCCCAGCAAAAACTCGACGATGGATTCGAATCGGTCGTTAATTACCATCGCCATAGAAACTTCTGTTTCGGTAAATGAGCGGGCGAGAAAAAATCCGCGAATCTGGAGCTTCGTCTGGAGATGAACTTCCCGCTGCACGTCGAGGAAATTACATTTATTTTCCATAGTTTTCATAATAAGCCCCCGTATCGTGTAATTTAATATTTGCTATAATACATATTAATACCTAGTTCAATAAAAATCATATTATTTAGTTATAACAAACATAACATGTAAAAGAATTAATTAATTAAAAAAAAAAAAATAGAAGAACGATATTCAGGTAAGAGAGGACGAAGGTTAAATTTTTTTTTTGTTAAATAATACACGATTGTGAATTCATCAAACGCAGAAAATTTATGTTTTCGACATACTCACGTGTTTTTAAAGAATCGAGAATGAGGTACATGTACGTTTCTCGAAATTCAAAATTTGAAAATCGAAAATTAAGGGTGGAATATTAAAACAGCGATGGTCGGAGCGAAGATCAGAAGCCTGAGAAGGATAGAAAAAGACCTTGAAATGAAAAATCATTTTCCCTTACAAGAGCATCGTTCATGCTAACGAAGGCCCATCAACGATAAATCAGCGCAGCGTTACGCGTCGATATAAATCCTGATATCGCAGCTAGCAATCATCTGCTCATTGAAGTTAATAACATCAAATGGCAGACCATATTCGAAGCGAACGCAATTCTTAGTTCCGTCAATTAATTAATTCCTCCGTTAATTAATTAGTTTTAATTAGATTAAAATTTTTCTTCTCGCGGGATTTTAATTTGCCTGACGACTTCGTTCTCGTTATTACCGTAGAGATTGCTGCGAATGTTTAAGATTGTCGAATAAATATTTGAAATACGTTTAATCATTGAAATAATAAACGTAATGTGAAAAGAACATGTGGAGGCGAGATTTTTAGAAAAAATATTTATTTTATTTCATTATTTATTATTATATATTATTAATATTTATTTATTCTTTTTTTAGTAACAATAAAAGCAAATGATTTTTATGAATGTTTGTTAGATCAAATACTGGTTCTATGAGATTAGGCGAACAGATAGATAGCGTTAAAGTGCAAATATAATTTTTTTATTTCAGTTCTTGTTTGTTGTATATTATACAAGTCCTGCGATTATCTTTGACATTGTAAGCATTGTTGGCGTGTTGCACGGAATTTGTCATAATTATCAGAAAAGAATTAGCCAAAAGCTAAGAAATTTTCGTGGAGTTTCATAAAGTAAATAGTTTGCGCTAGGTTTTGGAAGAAAGACATGAAAAATTGGGAAATTCAGAAAAAGTAGTACCTTTTTCGCAGATAAATTGAATTTATACTGTTTAAAAAATATTACTAATAGATGATCAAATGAAATTTTGAAGTTCAATCCGTGAAGAAATTTGAAATAAAGCTGAAATACTTAACTTCGTTGGAAATTGATTAATCAATTAGTTTTTTAGCTGTCGCGCGTCAGCTTATGAAATTGTTAAATGTGGCAGTTGAAAATGTTGTTAAAAGAGGAAAAAATTGCAATAAAGAAGTTACGTTTGTACTTGAAGATTACATTTACATCCTGAAAAGGTCTGGTCCCATATAACTGGTAGTTAGTCTAAACAAAATTTATAAAAATCATATGCTTTTATAGTTGGTACACGTTTATTGTTTCTTGTTTATAGAAATGTGATAATTGATATTCTAATAATTTTTGCAGTTAAGGGGGTATCCTCAATTAGGATGTTCTAAAACAGTGTCTTTTTGTGATTTTTTTAGAAGGGAAAGAAAGAAATGTAGTTATTGAATTTTGAGGTATAGTTTTATTTATATTTAACGAATACAGAAAAATTTTTTTTAAAGTAAAAAAAAGAATTATTACAGATTTCTAAGCCTATTTCATGGGCTGCAGTTTTCAATCGGCGAGCAAGATCCACCTTGTGATTCATAACTAGAACAAAAAACTAAAAAAGGGATTAAATTATTATATATTTTTCTTCTCGATGAACTAAACAATTTCGTCAAAAAGTTTATTTAAATAATTGTTATAACATCTTAAAGTTTATTTTTTCTTTTTATAAAACACATTTTTTCTTTAAACCCGCCAAAATTGTTAATTTCTCACTATTTTCTGCCTTCTGTTTTAGTTCATCGAGTAGAAAAATATATAATAATTTAATCCTTTTTTAGTTTTTCGTTTCAGTTTCATTCTAATTCAGGACACCCCCTTAAAATCAGAATACAAGAACCTCGGTGATACACTCGAACTAATTTGTAGCAAAAATAAGAAAATTTTGCTAAATTCTTCATACGAATTAATTGAGAATTAATAATCGCGAAGGAATTTGTATCATCTATTAAATTTACATAATCTGTAAATCGAGTAATTTTAAAGGTATTTTTTAATTTTTTAAAAATTTCCTCGGTAACAGATTTTTCAAACTTTGTACCGTCTTAGCTATGAAAGTTGGAATTTACATGGATACATATGTAACGATAATACATAGAAGCAAATTAAATATTAAATTTTAAGCTTGCAGAGGTAAACGATGACAGGAAGAAGGACAAAGTTAATGTTACAGCGGCAGATGTACTCAAGTATCCACCTATAACCTTACCGAGATTTAAGATATTCGGTTGCTGGGAACTTAATTGCGGTTCTTAGCCATAAAGCGACTCGTAAACTTGCAGATAATGTAACCCAGCACGGAATATAAGCTTTTGTAATCGAAATAAAGATCATTAGAATCCATACACTTCTGCCAACAAGATGCGAGTTTAATAACTCTGTGTCGCAAAATTCTCGAATTTTCAAGACAAAGGTAGCAAACTCCTTGGTGTTTGAAAATATTCCATTGTAAGAATATTCGAAGAAATTGTAATCAAGACTAATCATTTGCACTAATAATTTTTATACTCGCACGTTTCGAATAAAATAATAATTCGTAAACGTTTCGATAATTTCTTAATCGCGTTGTGGGTTGCAAGTTTTCATAATTCAAAGTGCAACATTTAGAACAAGTAAGATTAATTACTAAATAGTTGGGAACCAAACAATCGATAGAATTTCTCCTAAATGCCGGACAATGAAGTGATCGGCCAAAACTTGCTACCTTTTCGAAACGAAATTCCGCGATCCTCGAATTTTCTACATTTCAACGTTGCTTCCATTTTATCAAACAAGAAGCATTCAAAGAAGAAATCGTACGAACCAATAAGAATCTTCATATATTTTGTTCGAGTTTTGTAACACTTGTAATGTTAGAAAAATAGAGTCGGGTCGAAAATGACCAACAGACTGGGCACGGGATAAGCTTAACGAGCATCAATTAAGCAACGCGATACACAACGATTACTGGAATCTGCTCATCCTGATTCCCCCGTGAGGCATTAGTCTGCAAGCTTCCCTAACTTCAGACGTATTACACGAACAGCGTCAAGGCTCATAAGCTTCACACAAATGTCTCGATTTATCTAATTGATCGATCGCAACGACGCGGTCGCTGTTACGAGACGGTTGCTACCGGACCTCTTCGTTTCGCTTGTAAAGTAAATTGCGGACGCTTCAGGGGATTTCTTTGCGGCAGGGATCTTGCTGGATTTTCTCCCGCAAAGAACACTATCTTCTTAATGCCACCGATGCTGCTTGCTTATATATTTTTGGCTGTTTCGTGGCACGAGATTAAGTTCTTCTTGAAGTTTCTTGCCGGAAAGTAGGGCAATGGTTCACGAGGATAGAAATTTGCGAGAAAAAATTAATTAACTTTTGTTAGAATGCAGGAAATGTAAAAGTTTCTGGGCATTCGTGCTTCGCTTGAAACATGGTTTGTCGGAATACGAATCTGGAAGCTTCGATATAGAGGATTAACCGATAATAATATTGTTAAATAGGTGTGCGCATTTTATATAAATAATTTATAAATCGTGGATTTTTTCTTTCAAATTATCTTTGCAAAGAGAGTTATGCAATATTAGATGTAATTAAAGCTGTGTAAAGTAATTTGTATTAATTGGTTATGCGAGCTTAAAACGTTTAATATTTATTCTTTGCGTTTAAACATTTCTTTGTTTCTTTTGAATTTATATATTGAAAAGTATAAGCTAGAAGATGCAAATACGATGCTGACAATTACTGAGTAGGAAGCGACTGCAGTGGCAAGTAGTATAGCGCTGCTTATAGTCGGACATTCTATGTAAAAGCCTGGACACTGTAGTTCCAGTTACAATTGCAGTAATATCTTTCTGAATTTAATACAGCGGAAAAATTGAAGAAATTATTTGCATGCAGTGGAAAAACTTGTTTACGTAAGTGAAAATAGGCTGTATAATTATGATAAACTTTACTAGATATTATTAAAATTACGATGAATATATATTAGGCATATACTTTATTTTTTAATTTACTTTTCGAAAGATTGTAAAAGATGAGTGGAGTTTTAACGTTAATAATTGCTTTTTGAATATACAGGATGATCTAAAAATCAGTCGCCACGATTTTTCCAGCACTTCAGATAATCAAACGATACCGGTGGAAAAATGTTTCGAACGAAAGTTAAATCAGCTTTCGATCGGCCACAAATTGCAGTGTTAAGAACTTGAAAAAAATTCCACTTCGATGAGAAGTTAAGGTGATTTTTTATTTTTCATTTTTCGATGCATTTTTTTAATTCTCTGCAAAAAAGTATTAAGGTACTTAGGCGGAAGAATGATTAGTTTAAAAGATATTTTAGCCTTAAGGGGGTGTCCTGAATTAGAATATTCTAAAACAGCGTTCTTTTGTGATTTTTTTTAGAAGGGAGAGAAAGAAATGAAGTTATTGAATTTTGAGGTATGGTTTTATATATATTTAAAGAATACAAACAAATTTTTTTTAAAGTAAAGAAAAAGAATTATAACAGATTTCTAAGCCTATTTCATGGGCTGCAGACTTCAATCGACGGGAAAGATCCACCTCGTAATTCTTGACTCAAATAAAAGATCAAAACAAGATTAAATTATTATATATTTTTCTTCTGGGTGAACTAAACAACGGCAGAAAAAAATGTGAAATTAAAAATTTTGGCGGGTTTAAAAGAAAAACGTGTTTCTTAGATAAAAGAAATAAACTTTAAGATGCTATAACAATTATTTAAATAAACTTTTTTCTGCCTTTGTTTAGTTCACTCAGAAGAAAAATATATAGTAATTTAATCCTTTTTTGGTTTCTTGTTTGAGTCAAGAATTACAAGTTGAATTTTTCCCGCCGATTGAAAATTGCAGTCCATGTAATAGGCTTAGAAATCCGTTATAATTCTCTTTTTTACTTTAAACAAAATTTTTTCTATTCGTTAAATACATATAAAACCGTACCTCAAAATTCAATAACTTCATCTCTTCCTTTCCCTTTCAAAAAAAATCACAAAAGAACGCTGTTTTAGAACAGTTTAATTCAGGACACCCCCTTAATGTTGTAAAACTTGTCGTATGAAAGACAGGAGAAGATGTACTTTTCCGTTTTTATATTTTCTTCGTCTTTCGTACGACAAGCTTTAGTTTAACCTAAAGTTTACTTGAAAAATCGTGGCGACTGATTTCTACACCACCCTGTATAATAGTTTTCCTCGTATCGAATTCCTTCAATCGTAAAACTAAACGATGCTTCCTAAAAGACACAGATATTCGTTCAAATAGAAATGGTCGCACATCGCGCTTAATCAAGTCGAGCGAAATGAAAGTTCGCTAATTAGCAGACATTGCGCGAAGGTTGGTGGTTGGCCAGTCACTTGTGTCATTCTTCACGGTCACGAAATTCGAAGCTGACCGTGGACGAGTTCGTGGCCGCAAAGTAATTACGTTTACCCTCGTGAAGGTGAGGTGAGTAAAGAGGATCCGTTAAATTGTGCATCGGTTTATATGGTCGTGTTCACCGTTGAATTTTTTCATCCTGACCACTCGAGAGTTACTAAATAGAAAAAAAAAGAGAGCAAAACTAGCGCGCGAACGAATAAATTCTACAATATATACGTAATAGTTATATTATATATGTCGGAGATGAGAGGACATGGGGGTCTTTCTTTTGGAATATTTGAGAAGGACCCCGATACTTTAGTTTAGACTTTTTATTATAGCCGTACTTAAATAATAAAACATAGAAATAGTTGTTTACGATCATGGGTGCCCGAGAATTATGACAGGAAGAAGTCAATGAAATGGGGGTGAAAGTATCGAGAGGAAGTATTTAACAAATTTCGCAGGACGTTTGAATAACATTTTTTTATAGATTTCCGGGCCATCGAGAAGTGTTTATAAAAAGTTGATGCTCTCGTTTTTACGCAATTGCAGAAGATCACGGGACAAGTGGTTTATAAAAATTTTACGATAGACCACCGTGACGGGCCTCCCCGAATGGTACGAGCAAAGCAGATGGCACTCGTAAAATCGAACTTTCATATTTGATGTGTTGTTTATACGTATTTTAGCGTACGGTTTCCGTTCGTTGGTGGTATTATCAAATTGTAATGCGAACGTGGAAGTGGTATTTTCGCCAGGTCATAGTAAATACCATTAAAATTTGATCATATTTAGTGGCATTAATTCGCGAGCTCACACGTGCGGAACTTGGACGCGATTTAATTGCCACTGTACGCGCTGGTGCATCGATAATTTTTTCCTAAAATATTGAAATTTCGAGCAGAATTTTGTGAAATTCGATCGGAACGCTCTGCATCAACGAACGAAATTTTATTTACGACTGGTGAATTAATTGCTCCAAGTTCGATTACGATATGTTTGCCTGAATAAAGAGGAAAATATTGCATTTTTCCGAAGGTCGACATAACTATTTGCAGTAGAAAATGTGCGTAAATTTGTTGTACCGTGTTGGGATTCGTTAGAAAATAATGATACAAAGTTTTATATCGGCGTACCAAGCGTGTTTATAGTATGGAATTGTTCGAAAGAATTTTAGTGTCCAACACTTTGGCAAATGTACAGTGTGATAGCAAAGTTCCTGAAATAATCAAATAGAAATAACACTACATCAACAGCTCATTAAAATTTCGTTATGATTAACAATTTGTGAGTGTAGTTTTGATTTTACGATACGGAACGTTTTAAACGCGTTTAAACACGTGATTATTTCTGTAAATATGAAAAATGATGCTGAAAAAATGTTTCAAATTAAAGTTATTCGACTTTATGAGAGAAACTTAATGAGATATTTCAATTTCTTGTTTTACATTTTTATTGAAAGAGATTCCAATGGAACTTTTTTTAATGGAGCTATCCACTTTTTTACACACCATTCGATGCACTTTCTAATTCTCTACAAGTAAATAATAGTCAGATATTTGGGTCGACAAATGACTAATTAAATGGGAGATCTTTTAAATTTAATGTTTCAAAACGTACGACAAGGAAAGCATAAACAGAAAAGCACCGCGTTGTTTTCCTTCTCTTGCATACGATAAGTTTCACAACATCGAAGTTAAAAAGTCTTTCAAACTGGTCATTTTTAATACTTTTTCGCAGAGAATTAAAAAGTGCATCGACCAGCGCATAAAAAAGGTGTATAGTTTGATTTAAAAAGTAACATTGGCGTTGAAATTTCTTTAAAACAAGAATGCAAAAAAGAATCGAAATCTTTTTTTAAGTTTCCCCATTAAAGTCAAACAACTTTCACCTGAAACATTTTTGCGCGCTTCCGATATTTACAGAAATAATCACGCGTAGACGTTTAATTAAAAGACAAGAATGCAAAAAAGAATCGAAATCTTTTTTTAAGTTTCCCCATTAAAGTCAAACAACTTTCACCTGAAAGATTTTTGCGCGCTTCCGATATTTACAGAAATAATCACGCGTAGACGTTTAATTAAAAAACAAGGATGCAAAGAAGAATCGAAATCTTTTTTTAAGTTTCCCCATTAAAGTCAAACAACTTTCACCTGAAACATTTTTGCGCGCTTCCGATATTTACAGAAATAATCACGCGTAGACGTTTAATTAAAAGACAAGAATGCAAAAAAGAATCGAAATCTTTTTTTAAGTTTCCCCATTAAAGTCAAACAACTTTCACCTGAAANCATTTTTGCGCGCTTCCGATATTTACAGAAATAATCACGCGTAGACGTTTAATTAAAAAACAAGAATGCAAAGAAGAATCGAAATCTTTTTTTAAGTTTCCCCATTAAAGTCAAACAACTTTCACCTGAAACATTTTTGCGCGCTTCCGATATTTACAGAAATAATCACGTTTGATTAAAACGACACATTATACGATATTCTTTGAAAGAACAAGCTGAGACTATTCTCTTATTAATCTGTCGATCCCTCGAATAAACATTTCATGTAAAATCATGCGATACAAGCAATAAATTATCCCAAGGGACACGTAAATCTGGTACATTGATCACCATTTAAACAGGGCTTAGCCGTAAAGTAAATTTAGTACCGCGCTCGATAAGAATCAGCACCGTCTACATCTCAATGATATTCGAGTCTGGTTTCCGCTATTCCATTCCGCCTGGCTCACGGAAAAAATATCGATATATTTTAACCGTTGTAACAGATAGCGAAACAATGTCCATGTACCATCTCGGCCATCTGAAAGCACGTAGTTCGATTGTCGAAAGAGTCTATAGAGCATATATAATATCGTTTCACTCTAATAATAAATAAAATAATAATCGCGTCTCATTATACAAGACCGTGGATATTTGCGCATTTACAGGAAATTTAATATAAAAACTATTCAATAGCAAATATCTAAAGTACGGCGTATCTGTCTCAACATTCAGAGCATGAAATAAATGTCTGCCCACGATTCATTTGTTTAATTGGATTTATAAAAATAGGAACTCGCATAAGAATCCGCAGTCCGCTGATTACAATGCTAACGAAATTCCTAAAACGAAAAATATTTCGTTTAACGCGATATATTCGTAACATAAGTCTCCAAATACTTTTGCGCGCCAGTATGTCTTTTCTGACGTGAAAACCGAGGAAATAAAGTCCAGATACGAATCTCGAGGAAGCCTGGTTGGTCGTCAGATTTGCAGGGCAAGGTCTCCGATCGTGTCACATATGTTCAGAATTCGAGGAAACTGGCGGTAAGTGCTGTTGGAAACGTCGTTAGTCGTTAAAAGCGAATGGAGCATGGCAGAATTACGATCGGCACCGAGCAAATAAATCATATTGTATTTTCGTGCGGGTGCATCCTTTCGCGCGGGAATGGTCGTTTTCTGGAAAAGCGCTGTAAAAGCGGATGGTCGGCATTCGAATTTTATTGCGTGACACGTGTACCTATATTGTATGCATGTTTTGATGCGCGTTCTTTTCCTTTTTCCCCCCGTTTTTGTTTTCTCTTTTTTGTTTCATTTTTTCCATTCGGTTTCGAAGCACAGATTCCGCGTGATTTATAAACAGATTTCGTGCCTGCAACGCTACGATCTAGTAGAAGTATGCACACACATACACACACACGTACATATATATATATATCGTGTTTCAAGATAAATCGTTTCCTCATCTTTTTTTTCTTTTTTTTTTTTTTTTTTTTTTTTTTTTTTTTTTTTTTTTTTTTTTGTTTTCATATTGGTAGTACGGAATTGGGATGTGTGGAGTGCTCTCGAAACGTAGTTGCACATATTATATTTTGAATATTTCTGGTTCTCATTCGCGAATAAGCTAGATTTGTGGTGCACGACAGAAA
The DNA here is from genome assembly GCA_014737365.1 of Bombus soroeensis. Classification (NCBI taxonomy): domain Eukaryota; kingdom Metazoa; phylum Arthropoda; class Insecta; order Hymenoptera; family Apidae; genus Bombus; species Bombus soroeensis. Next base: position 735,518 of record JACXIL010000210.1, read on the forward strand.
CCAAAATACGTATGCACGAGTTAAACTCGTTTTCAGAAATCTTCTTTCCACCTTCTATTTTCGAAGATTGTGACGATCGGATTGTTCCGCTTGTGATCATCGTAATGTGTCGTCAGTTTTTTTTTTTTTTTTTTT